>OU898276.1:190176656-190193730 GCA_918026665.1 Diabrotica balteata
AAAATTTAGCTGGAGATTGGGTGTATTTTCCTATACAGGGTGGTCCTTAAGTAATTGTACAAAGAGAAACCGTAGATTCTACGGTTTTAAGTCAAGTTGCTTTAATAAAATGTTGATATTAAGAAAGATAAAGGGTGTTAAAGTGGAAATTTAAAATTTTATTTTTCGCTATAACTTTCATGTTTGCCAACATTTATGTATAAAAATGTACAACTGGGTACTACTAAATATCAGAAATTATAATTTGATGTATCCTTTGATGTAACTGATAGATGGCGCCACATATGCCACATATGTGGCATACATTTGCACGTAATTTTTTTGCTCTTTAAGTTACCGCTATTTTTAATAAAAAATATTAAAGATACATTCTTTTAACAAAAAAAGGTATACTTGTTAATATCTTTAAAACTCAACAGTTGTCGAGATAATCGCATTTTAGAAATCAACTACATAATTCTGATTTATCGCAATTACTCCAGGCAACGAAAGAAAATTAAAGAAAAACATCAATACTTCTGAAATCTTGTATAAAATACCTTTAATAAAGTTAATAGTTAATGAATTATTAAATAAAATAAATATATCAGCAGGATAAAATAATAGGATTTGATAAATAACTGAATAATTGGATTTTACATCAAACATTTTACGTTTTGTATTAAATTAAAGTCATAATCAAAACATTTTATTTACAAACCAAATTAAGAAATTGTTAATAGTAAATAAAATTAAACTTTTTGTCAAAGCAAGTGTTCAATATGTCCACCATTTTCTTTAATTCATTTGTCAATACATTCCATAAAATATCGTCTCAAAATAAGTATAATAATAAGTAATTTTTTGAAATGTTTATGAATTAAATAATTATATTAATATCTTAACACAAGAATATGACTACCATGAACAATCCAACATTCAGGAAAGTTGTATTTACATACATTACTACTATACCTGATCATACATTTAATTTTTGTGGTCTGGTATGGTTTTCAGGCATTCAGTGTAAATTTCATACGAGTTCAACTATTCAATACGAGTTCAAAAAGATGTAACACTTATGATTGTATGTAGTCTGGAAAGTCTTAAATACATAAAACAGTGCAAAATATGTAGATTTTAATAAATTTAAATATTTAAATGTAGAATGCTGTGATATTGACATTTGTTCACGATTTACATTATAAACTAAAACTGACAGTAGTTGTGTTTCGAAAAGTTCTGCAATTTAAATTGCTTCTCTAAAATGCCGTTCTCTAAACCGTTCTCCTATTCATAAGGCGACGGTACAAAAAACTGTAAAGCGATTTGAGAAATCTGAAGAAGGTAAAGATAGATGGAAAGAGAAAAGTTTTGTTGAAGAACCACATACATCCTCAGGCAGGGTTGCACAAATACATGATGTAGGTCGTTCTTCAGTCTTACGTATATTACCCAAAAATAAGTTTAAACCATACAAAATAAACTCATTGCAAGAATTAAGTGAAGATGACTTCGATCTTAGATTAGAGTTTACTGAGGTAATGATGGATAAAATTGAAAATTATTAAAATTTCGTTAACAGAATATGTTTTCCGATGAAGCAATCTTTACACTGTGTGGAAGTGTAAATCGACACAATTTAAGGTACTGGAGTGACGCAAATTCACACTGAATGCGTGAAAACCATACTCAAAGACCACAAAAATTAAATGTATCGTCAGGTATAGTAGGTACTCAGTCAATTGGGCCACTTTTTATCGAAAGAAATTTAACGTCAGATAGTTGGTGTAAATGTTCGGCGTTATTTAGAGGAGATATTTCCCGGACGTTAAATTGGTAGACAAGGTAGAATTGAATGGCCTACACGTTCACCCGATTTCAATCATAAAGATTATTTTATTAGGATACTTGAAAAATTCATTTTACAAAACTTAACCAGCAAGTCTTGCAGCGCTAAGGCAACGACTTATCAATGAATCCCGAATTGTTTCTAGACCATCATGGAGAAATGTGAAAGACGCATTCTATCATCGATTAGGGTACTGTCAACTCATAAATTGAGCACATTTTGAACACCTAATAACGGAACTATTGTTAAAAAATGTTCTAATCTATCAATTGTTACGTTTTCATGTAGTTGAAAATAATTAGTATTAAAAATTTATTGAAACAATTAGGCGTTGCCAAACTTGTGTTTTATGTATTTAAGACCTTTTAGACTACATAAAATCAGAAGTGTTACATATGGTTGAACTTGTATTGAATAGGATATTCCAATAATGACTAAATATACAGGGCAATGCATTTAAAAAACCAAAGTTACTAATAATATAAGAGAAACGGAAAATCTGGCAACATTGCAAATATCAAATATGGAATCTCCGTATTCCAAAATAGGTGTAATTCAAATTTTGTACAATTAAAACTAGTAATTTACGAGATAATTGGCCGTTTCCAGACTTTTGGGTTACTCTGTATAATTTTAATATGGTAAAGAATAATGTATGCTTGCTAATAAAGGTAATTTTTTAGAAACAAATTTTATTTAAACCTATTTTTTTAACTGGATGAGACGACAACTTCAAATAGCTGCAATTTACTGAAAGTAATAGGGTTTGACGTTTACTCGATAAGCTTTTTCAATACCCTTCATTCATTTCCGCGTTTTTAGCTACACGGTGGTAAACCGAAAAAACTCTACCCTTGTCGTTGTTTTTTCCCCAAATGTGTCAAACACCAAATCTACTTTTGTACTCACATTTTTACAGTAAACTGTTGGAGCCATCAGTGACATCGAGCCTAAATTATCGAGTGCTTTCAATTGTATGTCAGCGCAGGAATAGCACGCTGAAATTGTTGAGTACACAGTTTTCATGGTAACATAGTACACATTTGATCAATTAGTCCAGGAAACAGACACAAAAATTAAAACATCGGAAAAATTTCGAATAAATACTAAACCATGGAAATGAAAGTTATGCTTCTTTTTACTATGTACAGGGTGTTCAGAAATTCTCCTGACAAACGAAGATCGAAGATTCCTCAAATAATTTTAAAATAATTCAACCCAATTCACCTAGTCCGAAAGTGCTTCCTAAGCGAGCTAGAGCTCTATGAAGATGGCACTTTGTAATTAGTTTATTTATTACCCCCAGAGAACGATTCAACAACAAGATACGATGATGATACTGTCATTTTTGCAGCCAGTCTTGAAGGTCTGCAGACACTTGTCTCCAGGGTCGCAAAAGTAAGTAGCAGGTTTGGGCTTGATTTTACCATCAAAAAACCAAATACATGGTTATAAGCAAAAATAGGATCCCACCTGGTCAATTACTAGTTAACCAACAACCTATAACAAAAATAACCAACTTGTGTTATCTGGGTACAAACTTAAATGAACAGTGGGATCAATCGACGAAAATTAAGATAAGGATCGAGAAGGCAAGGTCAGCTTTCGTCAAAATGAAAAAAAAAAAAATCTTTAACAGCCACTTCATAAAATTGGAAATAAAAGTTCGTTTACTAAAATGCTACGTATTTTCCGTTCTTTTATATGGCGTGGAGTCATCGACCTTAACTAAAGCATCACTGAAGAGACTCAAAGAATTTGAGATGTGGTGCTATAGACGCATGTTGAGGATTTCCTGGATAGACATAAAACGTCGCAAACTAGAATACCTGGGACATATAATGCGCAATAAACAACAGCATAACCTACTTCGGACAATACTTTGGAGGTTATGTGCATGGGAAAAGAGGTCTAGGACGGAGAATAATATCCATTCTACATAACCTGCGAAAATTGTTTAACTTAACCACTACCGGACTTTTTAGGGCAGCAGTCAACAAAGTCAGAATATAGTTGTTTAGTGTGCAACATCCGTAACGGATAGGCATCATAAGAAGAGAAGAATACCTCCAGAACGCTTCTATTTAGAAAAATGAAATCTAGTACGATTATTATTCCTCCAGAGATGAATCGATTTCATTAATTGCAAATTTCTAGTACTGGTCGTAAGCGTCCGTTTTGGGTAGATTAACGGTTATTTTAACGCATACCTTTTTGTCTCTTACTTTTTAAGCATTCACGGTAATAAATTAATAATTTTTTAGGTATTCTAGTACTGAGAAGTACTCGTACTTCAAGTCGGTAGAAGTCCACGTTTTCTAAAAAAATCGATTTGAAAATTTTTCGTTTTTGTCTTTCTTAAGTAATCTATTTGGCATGCGTTTACACTTTATAGTCTCTATTGAAATAGGTTAAGGAGGGGACAACTGTTTGTCTCAACTTGGTCATTCAGAATTATATCTGTGTTTTTTAATTTGTTAATTTCCATAAATTCTAACAAGGATAGCTTAAGACCTTTATTTTGAATGTGAAGAATTTTAAATTCGTTATTAAAAGAATGATTGTAATCTAGAAGGTGAAGTGCGTTTGTAGAACCTGTTTTTCTATTATTGGAAGCCCTTTTATGTTCTGCTATTCGTTTATTAAAGTTTGTACCAGTTTGACCGATGTAAGTTTTTGGGTAGTCGCCACATTTAAGGTTGTACATACCACTGTGTAAGTGTTTTTTATTTTAGCTCTTGATTTTTTTAATATTTTGTCTAGGTTGTTATTTGTTCGGAAAGCTGGTGTTATTCCTTTCTTTTTTATGTGTTTGGCTATTTTTGTTCACATTTTGCCTGTATATGTAATCGAGCAGAAGGTACTGGGTTTTTTCTCTGGTGGTGATAATACTAATTTCAGGGCTTTCTTGTTTTTGATTTAACATTTTATTAATTGTTTGTTTGTTGTATCCGTTGTTTACTACTATTTCTGTGTGGTCCAGAGAGTTAGCATTAAGAAGTTTTAAAGTTGTGCAGACTATTATTCAAGTTACTATTGTTAGTCAGGTTTCTAGTCAGCTTCCATGCCCGCTCGTTGTTCTATTTTATATATAAAAGTCGGTTAATTTTTTTCTGTTCTTAGCAACGCTCACGTCTCATATCCTCATCAGCCTGAATAATATGAGACCAGAGAGCCTGGTACTCCTTAAACAGGTTGCTCCTAAGCCAATTAGTCCTGAAACAAACAATTTTGAAAAAAAACAAATATCTAGGAACCTGAATTTCAAAAAATAATTTTCCCTAGAACTTAAATCATTTCCAAAACATTTGAAGAGTTTAAAAACAGATCAGTTAAGTATTTGAAATGCATTTCATATAAAATCAGATATCTTCATATCAGGTATGTTCGTTAAACAGCCAGAAAAATAAGGTTTTTAAATTTTTTAAAAAGTTTAAACAGGTTCTGCAATAATCCCCTAATTAAACAATAATAAAATAATCTCTTTTGTTGGTATTTCAACAACAAAAGTATTTTTTTTAAAGGTAAACGTCAAATTTTAGTGGCATATACAAAATAATTAAAACATGAGTCACTTACTAAAATCCTACCTCTTGGCAGATTGCTAGCCTAAGCAAGTGTCCCTTCCCTACTTGGGGATACTAATGGTATCGAAAGTGACTTTTGAACCACCCTATTCACTCACTTGTTCTTCTTCTTATAGTGTCGTGCATCTATAGTGCGTGGGCGAATTATCTTAAGGCCAAATGTCTGTTTTTTGTGGCATGCAAAAGATTGCCAGTGTTATTTATGCCTGTTCAGTTCTTTATGTTCCATAGCCACGACATTTGTTTGAGACCTACTCATCTCTTGCCTTCAATCTTTTTCTGGATGTTTAGTTGAGGGATTGCGTATTTTTTTTCTCTCAGAATATGGCCGAGGTATCCAATTTTTCGTACCTTGATCAAATTGAGTATTTGCCTTTCTTAAGATTTCCTTGTCTCTTACCCTATCTGTCCATGGCATACGGAGTATTTTTCGCAATGTTCACATTTCGCAGGCCTCCAATTTATTATTGGAACGTACTCTTAAGGTTCATGTTTCCATGCCCTATAACAATATGGACCATACATGGCATTTAACCATTCTGTAGCGGAGATTGAAGGAAAGATTGAGGTTACATAGTAGCGGTTTAAATTTGATAAAACCTTGTCTTACTTGTTCAGTACGGCATTTTATTTCTTGTTGAGAATCCCGGTCATTCATCATCATTCCCAAGTATTTAAATGTTTTCACTTGATCAACTGGAGCATTATCTACTTGCAGTTGTATTCTTACAAGTTCGTTTTTTCTTATTGGCATGCATTTAGCTTTTCCGGCATTTATCTTTTAACAACAGCAAAAACCTGTGCTGATTATAGAACCAACAGTTTGTTAAACCACTTATTGAAAATTTTTCTGAAGGTAATACATGGTCGTATCTACAATAAATGAGCGAGAGAGGCACTGTTTGGAATGAACGTACTTGCTCAAAGATGTGATATATCTGTAGACATATACTGTTGTTTTATTGACTTTCAAATTAATTAATTAATATTAAAAGAGGAGTACGGCAGGGATGCGTCTTGTCACCCCTGCGTTTTAACGTTTACTTCGAATAAAATTTTCAGAAAAGCACTTTCTGAAAAACAGGAAGGAATACTTGTGAATGGCGAAATCATCAATAATTTGCGATATTCAGACGATACAATACTCCTAGCTTCTAGTCAAGAATATCTGCAAACACTACTTAATAGTGTCGTTGAGAATTGTAGGGAGGCAGGTCTGGATCTTAACATAAGAAAAACCAAAATACTCGTAATAAGTAAACAACAGCATATGAAACCATCTATATATGTAAATAATACCAAACTTGAGCAAGTTGATAAAATCGTTTACCTTGGAGAGCAATTAAATTGTAACGCAGAAAGTCACGGCGAAATTAAATCCAGGATAGAGCAGACTAGAGCTGCTTTTAGAAGGATGTCCAAGGTGTTATGTAACAGAGACCTAAAATTGGCATTAAGGATCCGCCTACTTCGCTGCTACGTGTTCTCGGTCTTACTCTATGCTTTCGAGTCTTGGACTGTGAATAAAGTCGATCTAAATCGCCTTGAGGCTTTCGAAATGTGGTGCTATAAAATAATTTTAAAAGTTTCCTGGGTGGAGAAGATTTGAAACTCCACAACACTAGAACGTCTTAGCAAGACTACTGAGATCATAAAAAGCATCAAGCAGAGAAAGCTGAAGTATTTCGTACATGTCATGAGAGGTCCCAAATACAGGCTGCTACAAAATATCATGCAAGAAAAAATAACAGGCAAACGCAGTCCAGGACGAAGAATTTGGTTTGGTATGGTGTTGATATAAGCATGCTATTTAGGGTGGCAGTGAATAAAATTAAGATAGCTATAATGGTAACCAAAGTTCTGAAAATACATGGTACATTAAGAAGAAGAAGTTAGAATGTGGCCGGTGTTATATATGGCATTGAAAATTGTTACCAGCATGTCGATGTTATCATCTTCCAACAGTTTTATTGCTTCCGTAGTAATTCCATCTAGTCCAGGCCTTCCCTGGCCTTCCCTAGTTTTGCTAATTTTATAGCGTACTCCAACTCAACGCGAGTAACGGGAGGACCGGATAAATTTTCCGTGGGTAATTTAGTAGTTGGCAGATTTGGTCTATTATTCGCAAAGAGGGAGAGGCATAGTTTGCTCAGATTTTAGCTAGTTCTTCCTGGGTATGAACGTAGGTTTGTTGATCATTCTTCAGGCGAGTCTCACTTGTTACTGAGATTATAAAAATCTTAGTCACGAAACTGAGTGGTACATTTAAACAACGTTTACTGGACTATATAAATTTCATACATCTATTCCATTCCGGATGTTAACATTTCGACAATCAAAATTGATTGTTGGCAAATATAAATTTACCGATTTAAAATAGTAAAGAACTCGGAACAAAACAAGGCCGAACTGCGAATTTTCAGACAATGTTTTGAGTGACAACCAAAATGGGGTTTGGGATAAAAGTTTTAATAAAAATACGATATAGCAGTGTAGATTTTGCTGTTGATGGATGCATTTTGTTTGTATTCGACAAATAAATTCGAATTTGTATAGTAGATTTAAATGGAAAGTTATCCGGATGTGATATGTTGTCGTGCAAAATTTATTATTTATGACATTAAAGTCAGTCCTGTAGAAACTGTCTCAAATATCACTGCACAATATTTTAAACAGTCGTTTAAAATTTTTCTATATTGGTTCTATCAAGATATTAAGCCAGCTTTTAACGTTACTTTTAAGATGAAATCTTATTGGCATGTGATCAGATAGAAGGTATTAATAATAATTAGATCAGAATTTTGCATAAAAATAGAATATGTTCATAATAGACCAAGAAATAGAGGTATAAAATGATCAGAAATTCGTAAAAATTACTGGACGCGATTTTCCAGGTGGAAAGTGTTATGGAAGCCTATGCAAACAGCGTCTCATCTCGTGAGTAACGTTTTTTTGGTTGGAAAATTGTTTATTTTGAACTTTTTGCAAAAAAGTGGTTGGAGAACCCCACTCCATGGGGTTCTCCAAACCCACGAGGGTTGGAGAAAAATGGTCCACAGATGATTTTTTCCTCGAGAACTGACGAAGATTTTAAGACTTGCTAAATTGAAATCCATAAATAAATAAAAAAGTTATTGCAAAATTAGTCCAAAAAACATTGTTTTATACAATTGTTTATAACTTTTTCAATAATTATAAATTCATTCAAAACCTTATCAAATTATGGGTTTTCAAGTACTTAAACTGCGTGCAAAAGATGGGCGCAATCGGTAGGGTAGTTTTTGCAAACTCCTAATTGTTTATCCCGTTTTTTAAAAAAGGGTCATTTTTGCATGGACGTACAGCTGGCTGGGTGGCGACTAGGATGAACATTTTGGGCTCATTTTCTTCGTTTGATCATATACCATAAATTAAAAAATAAATATTGTAATTTACTTATTGAAAATTGTTAATAAACGAAGTACACTTTTTCGCCTTATAAACATTTAGAATATCTCGGTTGTTTTTAAATATACAAAATAGCCAAGCATACTATTCGAAAGCTGGTCAAAAACACACATTAAAAAAAAAGAACTTCCTACTACCAATAGAACCGGAAATAATTTTTTTTTCAAAAAATCGCAGACCGATTGTTTATAAACATTAAGGGCTGAAATTTGGCTAATATTTAAATAAAGACCCAATCTTTAATGTACAATTTATTTCGTTTTTATTTGAACAAACCAAAAGGTTTAAGAGCGCTTCAAAAGAAGTGCTCGAAAAAAAACTATAAATTCTGTTCGATGAGTCATCCTCGACTTTTACTCATTTTCAAATCGGAAATAGAACTTCATCAAATTGGACGCGCTTGAAAAAATTGCAATATTTCGGGCTCCAGAAGGGCTAGAACCTTCTTTTTTTTTAAACTGGGGTAGCTCGTCGAGAGAAACTCAACTGGCATATTTTCACCCCCTATAAAACTACCCCCAACCCTCCAAAAATTCATTTTTTATAATTATTTTTTTTATATCGTTTTTTTATTACTATTTTTATACATATGCTTAATAACACATTTATTACTTCTAGGCATTATATCTACCCTTTAGTTCACACCCCCTCACCCCCAAAATTTTTTTTTTGTATTTTTTAAAATCTTTTTTTTTTCTTTTTTGTTAGCTTAAAAAAATTATTTTAATAATTCATAAAAATACCTCAATGAATTTTTTTTTTGAAATTATATTTAGTATTTTATTGATCTTAAAAAAATTCATTTTCCCGCCACTTCGTTCATTTCTAAGACGCAACCTCCAAATTTGAAACTTACACGTAGACTGTTCCCCTCTTTTTTTTGAGCCAGCGTGCCTAGGTACCGGTTTCAGAGTAACGGCTGGATCACATGTTGAATAGTACAACATACAGAAGTTATTGAGACTGGCAGTTAAAAAGTTTAGCAGAATATTTCATGACATATATTTAAATATATACCTAAATAAATAGAAGAGTGTGTATTTAAAGCTTCTTCTTCTTAGAGTGCCGTCTCCCTACGGAGGTTGGCAATCATAATGGCTATTCTTATTTTAGAACTTGCTGCTCTAAACAAATCAATCGATCTGCATTGGTACCAATCACGTAGATTCTTTAACCATGAGTTCTGCCTTCGGCCAACAGATCTTCTTCCTTGAATCTTTCCCTGTATTATCAGTCTCAAAATTTCATATTTTGGTCCCCTCATCACGTGGCCTAGGTATTCCAGTTTTCTGGTTTGTATAGTGGTGATTAGTTCTGTTTCTTTACCAACCCTCTCCAGTACTTCTTTATTTGTAATTCTATCAGTCCATGATATTTTCAATACTCTGCGGTATAACCAGAGTTCGAAGGCCTCGATTCTTTTTAAATTACATTTTTTTAATGTCCAAGTCTCAGCTCCATATAATAATATTGAAAATATATAACAGCGAATGGTACGTAGTCTGATCTCCAAATTTAGATTTTTGCACGTTAGGAGTGGCTTCATTCGTATAAATGCTGATCTGGCAATCTCTATTCGTCTGTTTATTTCTACAGTATGATCATTGGTTTCATTGATCAAAGTTCCCAAATACTGATATTTTTCTACTTGTTCTATCACGTTACCATTTATTGTCAATAGGTGATGTATATTTTGTGGCCTTTTTGTAATCAGCATGTACTTCGTTTTTTTGGCGTTTATAGTAATTCCCATCTCAGCACTATTTATACTCAAGCTTTCGATAAGATGTTGTAGATCCTCTATACTCGTTGCTATGATCACAGTGTCGTCTGCATATCTTAAATTATTAATTAATTTTCCGTTAACGGTGACTCCCACTTCGATATTATTGAGCGTATTTTGGAAAATTTCTTCAGAATATAAGTTAAACAAAAGTGGTGATAACACACATCCCTGTCTAACTCCTCTACAGATCTTCATTTCTTCTGAGTGTGTGTGAGTGAGTATTTAAAGCAGTGATTATTAAAAATTAGTATAAATTTTAAATATATAAGTGTTAATTCTATTAACATTTGATTATATCGGCACTATTATTGGAGCTGCGATTTTTTGAAAAAAAAAAATATTTCCGGTTCTATTGGTCGTAGGAAGTTCTTTTTTTTAAATGTGTGTTTTTTGACCAGCTTTCGAATGGTACGCTTGGCTATTTTGTATATTCAACAACAACCGAGATATTCTAAATGTTTATAAGGCGAAAAAGTGTACTTCGTTTATTAACAATTTTCAATAAGTAAATTACAATATTTTTTTTTTAATTTAAGGTATATGATAGTTGACGACAAAACGAAGAAAATGAGCCCAAAATGGGCATCCTAGTCGCCACCCAGCCAGCTGTACGTCCATTCAAAAATGACCCTTTTTTTTAAAAACGGGATAAACAATTAGGATTTTGCAAAAACTATTTGACCGATTGCGCCCATCTTTTGCATACAGTTTAAGTACTTGAAAACCCATAATTTGATAAAGTTTTGAATGAATTTATACATTATTCAAAAAGTTATAAACAATTGTAAAAAACAATGTTTTTTGGACTAATTTTGCAATAACTTTTTTATTTATTCATGGATTTCAATTTAGCAAGTCTTAAAATCTTCGGCAGTTCTCGAGGAAAAAATCAACTGTGGACCATTTTTCTCCAACCCTCGTGGGTTTTTCGCAATATTGAATCGAACGAAAAAATACCACTTTTTTGCAAAAAAGTTTAAAATAAACAATTTTCCAACCAAAAAAACGTTACTCACGAGATGAGACGCTGTTTGCATAGGCTTCCCCAACACTTTCCACCTGGAAAATCGCGTCCAGTAATTTTTCGATTTCAAAAACTTTATTTTCTCGGTCTAATAAGTAATAATTGGTGATATAGGTGATACTATAGAATGTTACTATTACACACTCGCGGCATTTATAGGCTTTTACTTGCGATATTGAAAGAAACAAGAATTAATAATTAAATGAATTAATTAATAGCCAAAATCTCAGAGTTGAAGGTGAACACACTGACTATGTGAAAATCATACGTGGAGTGACGCAAGGCTGTATATTGTCCCCTCTAATCTTCAATCTGTACTCTGAAAGAATATTTATCGAAGCTTTGCATGAAACTAAAAAAGGTATTCTACTAAATGGTTACCGGCTAAACAACATCAAATATGCAGATGACACCTGATAACTTAGAAGACCTACAAGTTCTTATGAACAAAATCACGATATGGACTCAATATAGACCACCTTAACATAATAAGCAAGAAAAAAATAACAGAAGGTTAACTCTACGTCAACCAATCGCCTGTAGAAAGAGTGACGCACTACAACTACTTCGGCACCGTAACAAATGAAGAATGGACTAATAACCAGGAGATTAGAGCACGCATCGGAAAAGCTAGATACACCTTCAATCGAATGGGAGCCTTCTTCATAAGTCATAACCTCTCTCTTGATACAAAAGTAAGAATGCTGCAATGCTTCGTCTTCTGCTTCGTACTTCATCTACTCTGTAACCAAATATGGCATTCCAAACAATGGCCTGAAGACTGGACAAAATCTACAATAACGACCATACATAAAAAAGGCAGCTTCCATAAATGCGACAATTATAGAACTATCTCTCTTATATCCCATGCCAGCAAGATAATGCTACATATAATCAATGAGAGACTGAAAACATTCCTTTAAAGAGAATTTCACAAGAGCAAACTGGATTTACCAAAGGTAGAGGCACTCGAGAACACCTGCTGAATATAAGACAAATATTCGAGAAATCTAGGGAATTCAACATCCCTCTATACATCTGTTTTATAGATTACAGTAAAGCGTTCGACAGGGTCAAGTGGAGACACTTATGGCGAATACTAAAAGAAGTAGGCGTACCACAACATCTAACTACGCTTATAATTAAACTATATGAACACACTACTGGATCAGTTAAAGTACTTGACACACTTTCGAACGAGTTTCATCCAGAACGGGGTGTCAGACAAGGATTTATACTATCTCCACAATTATTCAACATATATGGAGAGTATATTATGCGAAGAGCACTTGAAGGATGGGAAAAGGGCATCTCAATAAATGGTCATAAACTAAACAACCTACGTTTCGCAGATGACACAGCCCTTCTTGCAAATAGTCAAGCAGAGCTGATGGAACTTATACGACTGATCGAAAACGAAAGTCAAATATTTGGTCTGCAATTAAACATATCAAAGACAAAGATCATAATAGTGGATAGACTACATAACAATCATAGATACATAACCACAATTGACCGGTTCGAGGTTGTGAGCTCATACTTATATCTGGGATCATTAATCACAAACACAGGGTCATTACAAGAAGAGATTAAACGTAGATGTGATCTAGCAAAAGTTGCCATAACAAAAATGACCAAAATATGGAAGGAATGTCAAATTTCAAGAGCGATAAAGATGAGGTTGATCAACTGCTTAATATTCCCAATACTGACCTACGGATGTGAATCTTGGACTCTGAGACAATCGGAGAGAAGAAAGATAGGCGCCACTGAAATGTTCTGTTGAAGACGAATGTTACGAATTCCTTGGATCGACCGTAGAACAAATAATTCAATTTTAAGAGAGCTAAAAGTTAGCCAACGACTCTATAGTAAAGTCCATCTCCAACAATTAAAATATTTTGGGCATGTTATGAGAGCAAACACAGAAAACATGGAAAGACTTATAATACAAGGAAAGGTAGAAGGCCGAAGATCACGAGGAAGAATTTCCAACAAGATGGATAGATCAAATTACAGGAATATGCCAAAGACTTATGCATGAATTAAAAGAAATGACCAGAGACAGAGATCTCTGGAGACGGACAATACACGACATCACGTCGACCACTACACTCCCCCTGGGGGGTCAGGATTGAAGAGAGAGAGAATCTGTTTTGAGTTGTCGTAAACAAAGTTATTATTGCCAATATGATTGCCAACGTTCGATAATCGGACAGTGGTACTAAAAGAAGATAAAGAAAACATTTCTTACTCCTAAAGCAGCTCTTTGAACTGGGTGAGTTCGCTACTCAGCTACTTCGAGTCCTCTTAGTAAACACTATATTTGTAAAATTCTACATAATGTAAAAACAATATAATACACAAAATATCAATCTGTATCCTTACTTTTTCCGAATACCAAGACCATCAAAAATATTTTTTTTCCGACTGATTCTCCTTTCTTTACCCAAAATATTTCCAAAGTCATAACATTTTATCACCCCAATGTAAGGGATCATTAAATTTTAACGGTTCCCTTAAATGTGTCGTTAAAATCTTATAACGGAAGTAGGGTTGGTTTGCTGGCAGTGTAAGTTTCATCCAGTGATCAGTTTTTGACTAGATGCAAAGATATAAATAGACTATAAAGTAGAAACCACCCTCACTAATTTATCAGTTTATTACAATGTTTAAATATTATATGCGGTAATTGTTGACGATGATGACGGTTGTTAATTAGAATAAATAAGAAATATAAGGCTAAAGTAAGTTACCAACAGTTCGACTTTATTAAGATAATTTAGAACATAAAAAGCTGTCTTCAGTATACAGGGACTGTCAAATAGTGATCAAATTTCTTTTTTATCATAACTATTAGTAAATATAAACACCAAGATAAAGATGAAGAATCATTAAAATTTGATAATCGAGAAGTGGCATGCGAGAAGCGCGTTGATCAAATTTTATATTATTACTCTTGTCTGACCATTAAGCGAAAGAGATTGAGCTCCTAACGTTAAATTCACTGCAGTGCTGTCAAGTATTTAAATATTTCTTTGAATCGGAGCTGGTACATTGTAGCATGTGTAAATTCCTTATAACTATGAAATATTTAAGGTATAAAATTTTTTTGGTACGCTCCTGGGCCATGTGTAAAATTTCGTGTGTATTTATTTATATTCCATATTTCACAAGAAAGAATTCAACTGCTTAATAAAAATATGGTTATATTTGTACGTGTTAGCTATACAACTTTAAAAGCTAGCAATGATCAAGGTCAAATTCTCCCCTGAAAAGAATTCTGATTGGCCAACTGCAAGGAATGATACGAGGGGTGGGACGCGACACTGGAAAGTCGGGTACATAGACTGAGGATTCTGAGGAAGGTCAAATTCAGGTTTGGGAGAATTTTTGAAGAGAGAACACGCAGCGTGGGTCGGCGTTAAGAAGCCGGCAAATGTGTTGTGAAAAAGTGAACTATACTCAATGTCAATGTGTCAGTTTTGATCAGAGTAGCCACTGTTTATATTCCATCTTCTTTCATCGACACTCGTTGTCGTACAAAAACAAGTTTCTTGCTCACTTTAATAAGCGCTGCACTAAAAATTTCTCCTTCATAGCGTTAGAGGCATGTAATAAAATCGGTAATGTAGCCAGAAACTCCAGCTTGAACAAACATTTTGTATACCCATTTTGAAAAATTAGGCTTATTTTGAATATATTGCCTGAGATTCCCTGAACGAGTACCTTTATATGCAATTATAGTTTCGTCTATGGAATACTGATTTTTAAATTGTTGATTTAAATCGTTTCTGGCAATTAAATCTGACTGCATCCAAAAGTAATCTGATTTTGAAATAGCGATCTTTGGTTTCGTCTGTAACTTGGCTGTTGTCATTACAGTGTATAAATCTTCTGAGAAGTTAAAATTGTTTTAGTGGCATAATATCGGCAATTTGATATATTCTAGAGAATGTCGCCCATTAGCTACCTCTCCACTAAAGAAATCGATCTGGATCAGAAATTAGAATAGTTGTAACATCATCTTCTGTCCAATTGAAATGTATAGGATCATTTTGCTTTTTTTTCTTAGTACAACTTCCTTGTATTTGTTTGCTCCTTCCTCATCAGCTTCTCTATCTTCATATATTTCTTGTATAACCATATTGTTTGGACTTTTTCATCATCAGAGTATTCGAAAATATTTTTGTGTTGCAAATGATTTTCTTTCGAATCAGATAAATCGGAAATATCTGAAATATTTGGATTTACCGGAGTTATTACAAGCGTTTTTTCTTCCCAAAAAAACATGCAGCCCTGATTGGCTTAAAACCATTTTTTTCAAAATTTTCTTTTTAAAAGACGTTGTACTTTAAAGGCAACTATTCTAGATAGAGTATGTACAGCATTATGCTATTGTAATTATCGTTCAAAGTTGATATAGTAAAATGCTACAGAATCAGATACAAGGTTAAAAGAACTTGAGGTAGAAAGTAAATTTCTACTCAAAGTTAACAAAACCAAAATCATGGTTATTGTTTCAGTTTCCTAAAACTTAAAATAATGCGGGATGCTAGGTATTCTCCTCTATGATATATGTTGGAGCTCTAGTTAACAACACAGGCAGTTGTGTACCTGAAATTCGAAGACGCATTCAACTAGCAAGAGCAGAAATGATTGAGCCAAACAGGGTCTGGTGAGATCGTTACAGATCGATTCGACTACTACGACAAACAAGAATAGACTCGTTTTAACCATTTCAAGGTCTTTTTCCATATCTTACTATGCATGCGAAACATGGACAGCCAAATAATCAGTACAGTGCTTCTTAACAAGCAGTATACTAAGGCAGTACATGTAACAGATGACCATGACCAATGAAGAAGTCTCATTGATCAGACTATCTGAGCTGCTGAAGCTTAATGATGAATTACAACATATCTGCAAAGAAGTTATTGGCTATGATGATGATCCGATCAAGATTTTTTATAATCTAGGAAATAGACGTATATTGACACTGATGTATACATTCATTAGAGTTTATACAATCAACAAGTCTTCTCTTGTTTTAAAAATTTCACAAAATTCAAACTTAGCATTCAAGCGTGAGATCATAAAATTACATTTTATAGAAATTAAATAATATTCAAATCTTTAGAAACTCTATTACCTTTAAATATTTTAAGAACACATGGCTCATTCACTTAATTAGGTGATAATCCGAATTCTTTGTTGCTAAATTTTAGACCGTAGTTTATTTGCAACATAGCAATGACAAACATAGATATTATTTTATAACTTTATTTATTTTTATCCATCGACTTGACAAGACAAAATATCTTCTATAGTAAGAAGTTATACGTATTTTATGCGAGACTCAATTCCCCCATCCAGATATCAGTTAACTGTAAATCTCC
>OU898276.1:190194230-190382754 GCA_918026665.1 Diabrotica balteata
AAAAGTTATTAATGATATTAAAAAAAACTATAATAAAGAGCCATATTCATTAAAAACTAATAGTTTCTAAAAATTGCAATTTTAAGGTAGAGGTATTTTAATTACACTAGTACAGAAAATTTTGTCAATTCACTTCCTATTCAAATAAAATTCATTTATTCGAGATACAGAAAAAACCTGGCTTTTGGTTAACTCGTGCCTAAAGTCACATAGAATTTTTTCCACACCGTATACATTTTTACTATCAACGTATTTCCCTGGTGTCTTCGAATAAAAAATCTCTTTTATTTCTAGAAAATGCACGAATCTCGGTTGCGAACCGGCCAGCATCAATGATTTATTCCAGAGCCGATGACGTAATTCAATCAAATAGACTTGTTTGGCCGGATATACCGATCTAATTCCGAAATTAGATGTATGAGTGTTGTGTATGCATGACTTGTATTGCGTTGAGCACTAAATGTACGCTCCGGTTGTCATCCGACCGGCAGACTATCGTTGTGGATTCTGGATTCGGAATATGTATGGATGTGCCCGGAAAATAGCTCCGAGGCGAATTTTGATGATGTCCCAGGTGAATTTTGATAATACGGCTTCTCTCGATTATCTCTAATATGCTAAGAGACTAGCTGTGTTAATAAATACCAAAAACATTTCGACGCAAACAAATATTATTGCACCGAGTTGCTACAGTCCTAAGGAAGCATGATCCATTTTTAGGTTATTATTTTCTACAAATATTAACAGATCTTTCTTTATGTCTGTTCAAATAAATATTTAGCTCCATCCCAACGACCTAATTTTGGCAGCTATGATGATATATTTCTTTTACGCCTTTTGTAATTTTACTTTCTCGTTTTAGCTTAAACAGATGTTTATATATGTTATGTTTCTTATCATAAGGCAAACATTCTCTCTTTGTACTGTTAATTAGTTAGTACATTTGAAATAGCACTGAGACATATAAGATATCTTTTGTCTGCCTTTTCTTGATTTCTGGAATGATTTTTCATTAATTGTAGCATAGAATATAAGAAAGGGCACTGAAGAAGATACCAAAGAGGATGTCGAAAGCTTGGTGCAATGATAATCGACGCGGTTTACCCCGGAAAACTATTGAGTTTAATATTAATTCTTGTAATAGTATTCTAAGTAGTAAACAAGTATGGACTAAATATATTGACGATCTTTTCATAGACACAAGAACGGAAACAACACAAATTGATAACGAGGAAGCTCCAATAACATTAAAATCTGAAGTCCAACATGCTATAAACAACTCAAAATCTGGCAGAGCCCCTGGACCAGATGAAGTTCATATCGAGCTGATTAAACTTATAGGCGAAGACAATTTAAGTGCAATAGCTATACTCTTTAACAACATATACAAATTGGTGGGATACCTACAGAATTGCTGCTATCGACCTTTGTTCCGCTACCAAACACCTTATCTTAAAAGATAAGACTCATAGATAGGCTTAGTAACATTGTCTACAACATTCCATGCCTCTCTTGCAGCAATTTCTACATCGGCCAAACATCTCAATTATTGAAATCACGTATTACACTACACAAAAGTGATTCTCGACTTCACCCTGACCGCTGTGCATTAGCCAAACATGTCAATTCCACTGGTCATCTCATGGACTATACTAACACTACAATTCTCCACTGTGAGAACAATAAATCTAAAAGGGAGTTCATTGAAATATCTTATATTTTCCTTAACGATTTTTCCATCCATGTTAAGAGTTACATTAAGAATCTAAGCGATATATACAACTTCTTACTTAAATCAGATACCAAGAACAATACAACATCACAGATAACTAACTTGACTGATATATCCATTAACAACTAACCTACTTTAATAATAATTTTTATTAACTAAAAAAGATAACATTCCCTTGCTTTTCTTAGATACATCTCAATAAGATATTATTATAATAATACATGAACAATATACTATAATTAAAAAATAATTTCAATTAAGAAAATGTTTAATTATAATAAATGTATGTGTAATAATATTTCCCTAAACTGGGATTTAACTTCATTCGGTTTTACCAATGAACCTTAACGACATAAACATTCAAAAGTACTACTTGAATTGTCAGCACATGCGTTCTGAGAAAACAGAAACTTTAAACTTTATAGCAATCAAAAATTTAGTTTTTGCCGATAAATCAAAGAATTACTTCCTTTTAAATGTAGTTACATTGGGTTTTTCGATTAACCTTGGGTAAACCTTTGCGTTTTAAGTTCAAAACTACCATACATTTCCAACGTTATAAAAATAACACCACTATGTTGTTACTAGCTAAGTTTTTTAACATCCTAACTCGACAATTCTAAGTTACGGTAAGACCAATAATGTTTTTTAATAGATAATATATAGAAGCTAATTATAATTTATTTTCTTTCAGTTCTGAAGAAGCCAAATTAATTTTCTTTGGCGAAAACGTTCGGCGAAACAATTGATACTCATGAGATTTTTGCTTGCAGATTTCCCCAATATTTAAGAGTTTACTATATATATATATATATATATATATATATAATATATATATATATATATATATATATATATAATAACTATTCAAATTTTAATGCACAACTTTCTAATTAAAATGCAAATAGACGTCCAGAACAAAAGCCTGCTCGTCCTTGAATATCTGACGTCAATCGTTCCTGTTCAAACAAACTTTTGAACATCGTCGTAATACATGCAAAGTGAAAAATGAATTATTCGCCAGTTTTTTAGAAACTTCACGAAAGTCTGTGTATGCGAAAATTAAGCATCCACTTCGTTTACTACACGTGAGCGAGCCTGGAGAGTTCCTACGTAAAATACAACGGAGCAGGAAATTAAGAAAAGGTTGTGTTATTGATTGTGTGTGAAGTCTTACAAAATTGGTGATTTTGATCAAAATTGTATCATATATTATTGCTACTTTTATGTATTTTTTATGTCAAAACTTTGTTAATGTTCGTCCATGTGTTGAATGCAAGAATTAGGAAATAGAAAATAATACTCGCAGATACAGTCTTTTTCAAACCCTTCTTTAAGTGCGTCATCAATTTTGACGTCATATAGGATTTTAAGAATGTCGAGAATTATTGCAGGACATTTTAGTCAAATCTGCAGGATCGTAATCGGCTAAATGTAAAAAAGCTGGAATAAAAACTTTAACAATTCAATTTTTTTTACATATTCAATTATATTGGAATGACAATTTGTCATAATTCCTATTCTATACATGCCAAGAAAAATGCTTAATTAGCTAAGATTTAATTATGGATTGGAATGTTTATTTAAAGTAACGTTTCCTCCTAGAATCTTTTAAGTATTGACTGCGACATAAAAAAATTTATTGGCAATTGCAATGCATCAAAGCAAACATTCCTGTGATAAAATAGAATCGATTGAAATCAGTCATATTCGGATAAGTAAATGGTTTCCCAATAGGGATGTCCTATTTTTGAAATGTCATAGCGACCATTTTGAAAATGGTAGAACTGTCACTTGTTGACGTTTGCTAAAATTGTAAATTGTAAATTGTAAAATTGTATGCTAATAATCGTTGTTTTGTGAATACCTATCGTGCATTACGTGAAAGTTACGGACCAAATCATTGTCCTGATGTGCATGTAATTCGTCGAATCGTGGAAAAGTTTGAACGTGAATTTACTCTGCAGGATACGAAACCACCAACTAGACGCCGAAATGCAAGAACTCAGGACAATATTGCTGCTGTAAGAGCCAGTGTAGCGGAGAAAGCAAATGTGTTCGTAAATCGTCGTTCTCAGAAACTTGGACTTACCAGAATGACAACTTGGCGAATTGGGAATTGCGAATAATGGGGCGGAAACTATGACTAACCAAGACTAAGGCTTCGAAATTGAGAGTGGCACAGAGACACAGAGACGAATGGAACGATCTATGCTGGGAGTGACGTTGCGGGACCGAATAAGAAACGAAGATCTGCGAAGAAGGACGAGTATTGCTGATGTGGTGGAACGCATAGATGAACTAAAATGTAATTAGGCAGGCCATGTAGCAAGAATGCATGACTCACGATGGACGAGCAAAATTTCACATTAGAGGCCAAGAGTAGACAAACGTAGTAGAGGAAGACCACCTACACGTTGGGCTGACGACATCAGGCATATTACGAAAAATTGGCAAAAAAGGAGCACAAAATTGCAATGACTGGATGAGTTTAACGGACGCCGTAGATGTCTGCAGTGCACGTGATAAATGAAGGCTGGATGAAAATGATGATAAATAAATCAGAGGATAACTTTAGCAGATGAACAACAGGTTTGGCAGAGTAAGACTTAAAGATGTAACCCATCTTCTGTATAATCGAAAAGTTCTCCTAAATATTATAAAAACTATGGAAAATATCTACCACAACAACAAAATGGACAAAGTCAGAATAGATGGACAACTTACAGAACCTATAGAGATAGGCAGCGAAATAAGACAAGGGGACTCATTGAGCCCTATGCTCTTTAATTTAATCATGAATGAAAACATCAAAAGCGTTAACAAAGGAAGAGGATACAGAATGAATAACAAAAGAAATGAAATACTCTGTTACGCAGACGACGCAATATTAATAACCGAGATGAAGATAGTCTACAAAGAGTGGTCCACAGATTAAACATAAGAGCAAAAGAATTTAATATGACAATCTCCTCTCAGAAAACTAAAACAATAGTGGTCAGCAAAGAACCAACAAAATGTAAAATAGAAATTGACGGCATCAGTACTAAACAAGTAATGAAAGTAAAATACCTGGGAATTACACTGCCCAGCTATGGAGACCTGGACAAAGAAGTGAGAGGTTAAGTACAAAAAGAAAATAGACTGGCAGGATGCCTTAATAACACTATATGGCAAATGAGATACATTAACACTGAGATGAAGTAAAGAATTTATAAAGCCAGTATAAGACCAATATCGACATATGCCTTAGAAACAAGACCCGGTACAGTCACAACGCAAAGGCTACTAGAAACGGCAGAAATGAGAGTACTGAGAAGAATTACAGGAAATACGCTGAGAGATCGAAAAAGAAGTGAAGACATTAGAAGAAAATGTAACATTTTTACGTTTGTACAGTGTATAAATATATGGACACAAAATAACTCAAAAAAAAGAATGGAGTAACCCATAAGTAGAATGGAGTAGACCTGTGTCGTTAAAATAGCAAGAGATAAGTCACCAATCAGCAAGAGAAGTATCGAACGATCGTGCAAAAGATGGAGTGATAACCTTCCATTAATCCAATTCGCCAATGAACAAGTGGAATTACTTATAAAGAGGAAAAAGAAGAAGAGAAAGAAGAAATTTTGGTATTGTGTGTTTTGTCCGAATTGATTTCCAGTAAACGCTTTCAAACTGAAAAAATTGCGTTGTTTTACTGCTATTTCTCATGTTTGTTTCTAAAACCTTTTTTCTTTATTAAATACAAAATGTCCTCATTGTGCATCAAGATATATTAAGTGTTTTCCATCGCTCGCCTCTCTCGATAAAACCCGGTCCCCTCCATAATAAACATTTTATAACACTCCACGCAAGTGTGAAAGACATCTAATTCAAGAAGAGATATCAAATCCGCGAGTTAATATGACAGCTTTACTACTAAGTCTGGCATTATTTTCTCTCGGAAAATAAAAAGGTACGGTAAATCCTTCATAATATAAATCTAAAACCGACCAATCATCTTGTCTTGAGCTTCCTTCAGCCGGCTCGGGCTCAGCCTTTGGATTTTCGCGAGGGTAAAAGATAAACATTTATCTCTATTGTGTTTCTAGTTCTTCCACATTGAAATTCTTTTGTTCGATGGAGCAATATTGTCGGAAGGCTATCGGACGTCGACGTCTAGCTCGGCGTTGTTTAATTGAAACCGTTGGAAATATTACTTCAAGCAAACACAACGAACGTAATCATTCAACTACTTCCAAATTTTCCGTAGGAATTGATTTCTTGAATAAATTTTCAGATGTGGAACTAAAATATTCTGAATAGTTTCTATATTTAACTTTTTTTATTAAAATTTATTTATTTTTTATACCCATTATAATATGCTAAAAATTTTAGTCAATGATCATTTACATCAAATGATAGCGCTACTGATTACTCATTGTGGAAGGCTACTAAACGATTAAAAAGGCCAATCTTACAGAATCCACCAATTACAAATACTAATGGTAGCTAGGCAAGAAGCAATATACAAAAGGTCAACAGGTTTGCTGATCACGTAGAAAATACTTTTCAACCAAATGAAGCACAAGAAATAATTAACTGGGAGCTCCCTGATCAAGACGAAATAGAGATTAGGCTTGTAACTCCAAAAGAAGTATATTTGGAAATAAAAGAAAATATAAATCCAAAGAAAGCTTATGGATTTGATCTAATTACTGGGAAAGTGTTAAAGCAACTTCCAAGGAAAGCTATAATAAAAACGCTTCCTTTAGGCTGTGGTACATACCAAAGATATGAATGGTGGCAGAAATTATAATGACACTAAAACCAGAAAACCTCCACAAGAAGCTTCTTCATATAGGCCTATTTCACTGTTACTATGTCTAAATTGTACGAAAAATTACTCTTGAAGAGACTAAAACCTATTATAGAGGAAAAAAATCTAATTCCTAATCATCAGTTTGGGTTTAGAGCAAGCCTATCAACGATAGATCAGGTGCATAGAATAACAGGTATAGTAGAAAAAGCTCTAGAAGAAGGAAAAGTTTGTTCCCCAATTTTCCTCGATGTAGCGCAGGCTTTTGACAAGGTGTGACATGACGGATTATATCATAAAATGGGATGCTACTTACCAAAACAATATTCTAAACTACTAGAATCATATATATCGGACAGATACTTTCGAGTTAAATATGAGGAAGCATATTCAGAATTAAGAGTAGTTACAGCTGGAGTTCCACAAGGAAGTGTCCTGGGGCCAGTGCTATACCTGCTCTAAAGAAGCGATATTCCATCATTAGAACCTAACACAATTGCGACATTTGCAGACGACACATGCATTATAGCAGTCTATAGCAGCCTCAACCATGCTACAAAACTCTGTTGAATAAATTAACATTTGGACCAGGCGATGGCGTATCAAATTGAATGAAACAAAATCTGTTCATGTCAATTTTACTAACAAAAGAGAACAACATATCCCAGTTAGTATAAATAGAAACCAAATACCTTATGCAAATACGGCAATATATTTGGGTATGACATTAGATTCCAAGCTATGTTATAAATAAAGCACATATTAAGAAAAAAAGGAGGAATTAAAAATTAAGTTCACAAAGATGTACTGGTTGATGGGAAAAAAATCCACTCTGTCTACTTATAACAAATTTTTATTGTATAAGCAAGTCCTTAAACCGATATGGACATACGGAATACAGCTATGGGGCTGTACAAGTGTCTACAGACACTCTTAAATGCTAGTGAGAAAAGCGGACTAACACTTAATGTTAATAAAACAAAAGGTATGACAATTTCCAAAACACAACAACAAGACATTTTAAACATATAGGGAGGGGTTCCAATAGAAAAATTTAAAAAATACAGATATCTTGGTACAATTATTAATGAAAATAACGAGTATACAGAAGAAATAAAAATGAGAATTGGACAAGCTAGAGCAACATTTAATAAGATGAGAAAAGTATTATACAGTAGAGACCTTAGTTTGCAACTCAAATTAAGAATATTACGTTCATATGTGTTTTCGGTGCTGCTGTATGGGGTGGAGGCCTGGACCTTAAAGAAAGAGGTGAGCGATCTACTTAAAGCATACGAGATGAGTATCTACCGAAGAATATTAAAAATAAGTTGGGTAGACCGAATAACAAATGTTAAGGTCCTCAGAAAGTTGATAAAGGAAATGGAAATCATGAATACGATTAAGATAAGAAAGTTACACTATCTCGGCCACGTTATAAGAAGGGATAAAATATGTATTACTATAAACCATAATGCAGGGAAAACTACAGGGAAAATGAAGTATAGGAAGAAGACGCATCTCGGCTCAACATCTGAAAGTGTAATTGCAGTTCCATGACTGTAGAGCTGCAATCTCAAAAGTGAAAGTAGCTGTGATAATTACCAACCTCTTAGAGGAGACGGTACATAAAGAAGAAGATCAGGTTTATAGAAGTAAACAAAGTAACGTTGATACGTTAGCAGGTAGCGCTACAAGCAAACATAATATAAATTTATTAAATTTTAAAATATTGATTAAATTTTAAAAATATAGAAAACATAGTATGAAGCTTCGCGCTAGTCTACAGTGCCAGCTACTATGACAACCAAAAATAAGTCCTCTTTGGATTACTTAACGATTTTTATAATATCTACTTTATTTTGGTTTATTAAAGAAAGGCAGAAAGTACCGAGCATAATAATTGGATATAAGAGATATGATTGCTATTTTTTGTCAGCAACACTGGTGTACAAAAAGGGTGTACATATGTGGATAATTATGAGTATAATTTTAGTGTATGTAGACTGTATTAATAGGGCTGGTTCAAATAAATTAGGATTTTTATTTATTTTCTAAAAGCAGAGATTATTGTTAAAATTTAGTTTGTGTCACTAAGCGATTTAAATAAAGCAATCTTTATGCTAAGGATTATCGACAATAATAGCGGAGAATTCTTGTAAAAGTTTATTATTCAGAACAATAGGATCGATTCCCAATTTATTTACCTAAACACGTACCTAAGAAGAAACGTGACAGAGAACAATACAATGAGTTGATATTATAATGGATATTTTTACTTGACAAATGGGTGGAATTTTTACTACGTCACAGATATCTAATTGGGTATTTACTTCTACCGACTGTCTAACGTTCTTAAACAATAGGAATTGTTTAAACAAACACATATATTTCTATATCAAATAACATATACACATATATAGAAATACATAACTTCGACCAAATCTAACGAGAGTTACAGAAGAGATAAGAACCAAATTGTATCAAAATATGTTCAATCGAGCATGAGATAAAACAGAGAGAATAAGGATTTACATATGATTCAAAAGTGTGCCACACTATGTAGAATCAAGATGTGAGACAGAGAGATATAAGAGAGATTGGTTGAGATCCGGCTCGAAGGACCACAATATGTACAAAAAGGGTGTACATTTGTGGAAAATTATGAGTATAATTTCAGTGTATGTGGACTGTATTATATAGGGCTGGTTCAAATAAATTAGGATATGTAGTAAAGGGTATACAGACAATAGCAAATTAAGTTTATACAAAGTCTTACCAATATTCTGCTCCACACTCTCGCGGTTTTCCCGGCTTTCACTCGTGGTTATTCTTCATCCGCGAACTGTCCGAGCACCGGTTTCTGAACACGTGTTTCGCACTGAGATCACGATATAGAGCACACTTTGCGTCTGTACACGATTTAAAATAGTATTCGCGGTATTTTTCGCGTAACTAAAAACGTGAGATAGATAATTATTTAGCGGCAGTCAACAGTCTAAAGCGTCTCTTTAGCGATAGAAAACAGCCAAAAGAGATGCTGTTCTTCTTGATAAGCGAAGAGAGAGAGAGAGTGTGTGGACTGTCCTCAACGACAAGAGAGATACCTGTACCAAGCGATAGGAACAGGGAAGATAGAACAACTGTCCCTAGCGGTAGCCGACAATCAAGAGAGTACGACTGGCCCTAGCGACAGCCAAATCAAGAGAGGGTCTTTCTTCTGTGCTATCTTAAAACTGTCTGTATTTGTAATGGAGTGGGGTTAAAATGTGAGTAGGATGGGTTATCAAGGGTTGGACTTAGATAATGATTGTAAAATTGAGATAGAAGGATAGTTAATAATACAGTGAAAAAATGACATGATTTTTCGCATGTGAAAAAATTGAACAACTGGTCTTCAGCGAAAAGGGCATATTTAAAAAGATAACCAAACAGAAAATCATTACTCTTATTAAGAAATGGTTCGCGTTGACAATTATTCTCAAGTGCTACGACGTTTATCTTCAGCGTTAGGAATCAGCAATACTTCAGTTTTAACAGTTCTACACCATGAGCATTTTCACTTTTAATATTTTACATCTGTGCAAAATCTATTACCAGTCAATTTGCAAATGATATCCAAAACAGGCAGAATCTTGACCACTCTTTCGTCATAGAATATTATTTACAGACGAAGATACATTTAGAAGCCATTGTGTTTTTAATTTAAGGAACAATCATTTCTGGGATACTGAATATCCTCATGTTCGTAGCTTGGTTTCGTGGCATATTATATGCAGATGATCTGGTGATAGTGCCTTCCGGGAAATAATTTTTTGTTCAGAGACACTTACAAACCACACTTCATGAATTTTAAAACTTGTCGAAGAAAACAGGATTTCAGTTTTCACTAGCAAATCAAAATGCTTGTTAATTTCAAAGAAACGTGATCGATCCTGTGAAACCGCAACTAAAATTATATAATCAAATCCTGAATTACGCTGACAAACTACGCACAGCAATATTTTGTTGTCCATACGAACATACAACTTTTTTTTCAAATCGTAACTAAAGAAATAAAAATATTATTTTCCCAACAAACCGATTTCTTCTCGGAGATAATATAGCAACCAAACCTGAACGATCGTTTAAAATTTCAATGGTTATTTGAATGTCTGCATCTTATCCTAGAGGCTTATCTGTCTCATAAAGCCCTTCTATTCCACTCTCCCTTTCATTAAGTTAAAATTGGACTCGAATTCACCCCCTAGTGCTTGTCTCCTCGGAAAATCCTCTTTGTCGTAGACAAGTTGCTTACAGAAAAGGTTCCGCATTTTTTAGATGAGCGGTAAAGTTAGCAAAATATATTTTTAATTTGGTGAATAAAATATTATTACCAGAAGAAAAGATTCCTACAGCAAAACAAGTTTTATCACATAAAGTTTCTATTTTATATTATATAATAAAAAGTTTACATTTCTGTTGTCAGTCTTCAAGTTATGTTTCCAAATTTTATTAAACCACGTAACTTTTAATTTCTTATCCCTCCCATGGATCTGACCCAAAAACTTCACGTCTAATTAAATTCCTATCTCCAATTGGGTATCCCTCTTGGATACCCAATTCTCCTATCCTAATCTTCTTCTAATTTATTGGTATTTACACATGCTGTTAACATTAACTTCTGCACTGCTATCATTTAGCATACAGGGAATTGCCACTGCTACCACTTTTTTTAAACACTTTCCAAAACAAAATTACTATTTTATTCACCGAACCTAATTTTCTTTTACTGTTCAGACTTACCGGTATTGACGATTTTCTTTCCTCACCATTTTCAAACAATGATCTTTTAGTATTTCAAACAAATACACAGAATTTCTCCCAGTTTCTACGAAATCTATCAAATTATTATTTTTTTAAACGAAAAGAGAAATCAAACGGTTTCTACTTGGCGAAATCGAATTCAAATTTTGACCACCGTGCTTTCTAAAACGTGCAAAGCAAACAGCTTAATAAATAACTCAACAAGGCTAAGATTGCATTTCACATCGTTTATCATGGTTAAAATTCGTAGTGAATTCAATTTCTGGTACTAGAAACGGAGTAAAGAAATAAAATATAACGACGGTACTAGATTTTTGTTTTAATACAGAGCGGCGGCAACCGCTTATATACGTATTTTCACCTCTTTAGATCTCGTCAGAGCGGTATAGTCTCTTCCCATCTTAAACAATAGTTATAAAATAACTATATACGGACGTAACTACGCCATATAATAACAAAAAGAGAAATCAAACGATTTCTACCTGGCAAAATCGAATTGAAATTTTGACCACCGTGCTTTCTAAAACTTGATAAATAACTCGACAAGGAAATCTAAGATTACAATCTAACCGACATGTGGAATACAATTATTTAAATTATTTTTTTGTTTTCAATACACACGCAATAATAGAATCTACATAACATAATTTCTAAATTATTTCTACTTTTTCTGGAAATTAAGTATGTTTTTCACAAAATAGGTGAGGATTTGTGTCACTCCAATACCTTACATATGTGTGCGTTAACATTTCCATTGAGAAAAAAGTACTTTTGTCACTAAAACATTTTTTTTTTCAAATTGTAATCTGGCTGGTAATTAATTTGATTGGGTATATTTTCACGGAATACTAGTTTTCGGTCGGGGTCATCATCTAAAGTTGGTGCATTTTTAATTTGTAGAGATGAAATTTATTTTTAGCTCACACTTGTTGTACTGTCCTTTGACTGATTACATAGATAGACGCCACTTAGGCTATAAAAAAAGAAGAGTTTACTAGCATCTTTGCAATTGTGTAAATTTTTTGTTATCAATTGTTGGATCGTTTGGCATTTTGAACACTACCTTTTTCTTCAAACTTCCAAAGCAGCTTCCTCAAATAAATCCTCGATATAGGGCGTTTGGAGAGCGAGAATTATAAATAAAGAAGCACTGGGAAGGGTTGGTAAAGAAACAAAACTAATCACTACTATACAAACTAGAAAACTGGAATGCCTACGCTACGTGATGAGGGAACCAAAATATAAAATTTTGAGACTTGTAGTATAGGTAAAGATTCAAGAAAGATCTGTTGACCAAAGGTAGAATTCTTGATTAAAGAATCTAGAATTCTACCAAGTTCATGAAGCAAGTTCAAAAATAAAAAATGCCAATATAATTGCCAAAATTGTAACGTAAGCAAACTATTTATTTATGTACACAAATAATCTAAGCCCTTTTGTTCGTATCGGAAGAGTTTGGGTGTGATTCTTTTAAAAATCTTATACAAGTCGTTTGTTTTATTTTTAAAATTAAAATGAATTGGGCACCATCCTTGAACAGTTTACTCTCAAAAGAACGAGATCAGACAAAGAAATGAAATGAAAAATTTAAAACAAAGCTAACCTTTATTATTTTGTAACAAACAAAATGGTATGTAAAAATGTAAAATAAATCACTTCACTGTCATTTAGTTCATAGATAATCTTCACTGTTCAATAAAAAAATATATATATAAATTGGTACAAACTGAATTATTTGGATAATTGTGTGGCTTGTGTGGCTTGTAGAAAGGATATATTTTTTACCAACTAGGTACTTAGGCTGGGATTTCGGAACGTTGAAATCTATCAGCATCAAAAGCATGATATCCACCATAAAAATATATGGGATTGGGGGTGGCAAAGCAAATGGAATATTCCACAAAAGGCACTTATATCAAACAATGATAATTCTTCGAATTGTTGAGGGTTTTATGTATTGGCGGCCAACTATACATTCTGGTTTCACAATACATACCATAAATCCATAGCTATTTAGAGAACCTTGTCCAATAGACATAGTTCTAGCAACTGTTAGGGTGAGGTGTAAAATAAATGCGTATTTGGAATATAAAAAAAGGAATTTTTCATCCTACCTCCTAAACAGACCACGCAAACAAAATTTTGTCTTGTCTGCTGAACGTTCAAAGAGAGAAAGGTAAGATGAATTTCGGGGAGTTTTCTAACGCTCGGATTTTAACGCGAAAATCGGGGTTATTACGAACTACAGTTGGATTCTTAAGGAAATTTAAATCTCTCGTTACAAAGATGCTTCGTTACATGGAAATTGTTTTTCATCAATCATCAATCAGCCAATCGCGTCCACTGCTGGACATAGGCTCAGTTCTTTCCAGTGTTCTCTACACTGGGCCACTTGTAGATAGTTTCCCGCTACACGTTTTATATCATTGGTTCATCTAGTCGGTGGCCGTCCTCGGCTTCTTTTATAGTTTCTGGACCTCCATTCCATAATAAGTCTTGTCCACCGTCCATCTTGTGTTCTGGCTAAGTGCCCTGCCCAGTTCCACTTAAGCGTCGTGCGTCTTTCGATGACGTCTTAAACTCCTGATCTTTGCCTGATTTTTGGTTTGTTATGTGGTCCCTAAGGCTCACATTCAGCATGGCACGTTCCATGGTTCGTTGTGTAGCTCGCAGATTTTTGCGTGAGTGTTGTCTCTGCTCCATAAGTTTGTACAGGCAAAACACATTGGTTAAAAACCTTTCGCTTCAGACACATGGGAATTAAACTTTTTAGAATATGGTTTAATTTGCCAAATGCTGCCCATGTTAGGCCTATTCGCCTCTGTATTTCATGTGTTTGATTGTCTCTGCTTATTTTGATTTCGTGTCCCAGATATTTCTAAGTGTTTGTTGTATGGTATAATACAACATCATCTGCAAACCTTAGGTGATTTAATCTTTCTCCATCTATATTGATGCCCATATCTTGCCATTGGGTGCTCTTAAATATTGACTCTAGAGCTGCTGTGAACAATTTTGCTGAAATATTGTCTCCTTGTCAACTCCTCGCCCTAAGCTGAATTTTTCTGTGTCTTCGTGTAGTCGTATACTTGATGTAGCGTTCTCGTAGATGTTTTTGATTAGTGTCGTGTAACTGTAATCTATTCGGCTTTGATTTAAGGCTTCCAGTATTGTTTTAAACTCTACAGAATCAAAAGCCTTCTCGTAATCGGCAAATGCAAGAACCAGTCGTATGTTGTACACGTTTCTATTAAGATCTCTATGGTATTCAAATGGTCATTTGTGCCATATCCTGCCCTGAAGCCTGCCTGTTCTTTGGGCTGATAGAAATCAAGTTTAGGTGTTAGCCTCTTTGTTAAGATTTTCATAAAGAGTTTGTACATATGTGTCAAGAGGCTGATGGGTCTATAATTTTCTAATTTAGTAATATCGCCTTTTTTGTGTAACAAGACTATTACTGCATTGTTCCAGTCTTTTGGAATCGTACGCGCATGTAAGCATTTATTAAACAGTTCGCTTACTGATTTTAATAAAATTTCTCCTCCTGTTTTTAGTGCCTCGATAACGAGTCCATCATCACCAGGTGATCGATAGTTCTTCATTCCTTTAAAGCTGCTCTTACTTCTAACACAGTATTTTTACATTCATCAATTTTGGGACAGCTGCTACTTTGTAGGCTAAAGTACGTATTATTCTGCCTATGTAAACATTTAAACGTCTAGTTAAACAATAATTAAACTTAATATTTAAGGTAATTAACACTTTTTCAAAAACTGACAACGTAAACTTATTAGTACTTACGTAAAATAAAAACAGCTAGACAATTAAAATACGTCAAATTTTTTTGACAGACAACTAGAGGCTGACGTTGTTAGAATCTTTATTAATTAAATGCGGAACTATAATGTTAACATTTATTTAATTTATTCATTAAAATCAGCTTAAACCCAAACGGAATTAGTATGATTGAATAAGTATGTTTAATACCTTTCAAAGGAGATATCACTTGCCATAAGGTCTCATTTAAAATTATCGGTCATAATGGCTCTGCAACTTTATCTATGACTTTATTTCCTCCCTCCAAATTTTACTATTATAAGTAGACTTCGGCAAATATGCATATTGCATATTTTGCATATTGTGCATATTTTATGCAAACAAAATTTTTAAACATACCAATTTATTTCAATTCTTGTATAAAATTTTGTAGTCATTTTAATCTAGAAATGATCTAAGTACGTAATCTCTACAGGTACAAAACATTTACAATTTCAAAGAAGATCAATTTAAGTAGCCCTCAACATTCTTAGAAAGTCTCGGTCACTGAGGCATTCAGTTATTGGATAATCGCTAAGAGTTCGCTCATTTGCATTTTATGATCTAATCACCAAATCTATCTACAATTTATTGTATCTTAACAGCAGGTAAAAGGCTAATAGTTTTGTTCCTAATTTAGGGATTTTCCAAAATCTCCCAGTTTATTGAATTAGGTACCTAAACATTTCTAATTTGATGCTCAGATTTGTAAATCATTTTTGTTTTGATATTCAAAGCGTAAACACTCGTTGTGCGTAACAAAAAGGAAGATTGTGATTTTATAATGCCTAAAACAACCAGTGCTTCAACTTGGATTAAACCTTATAAAGAGCTGTCTATGGATATGGGAAAAATCTACTGTTCAGTCTGTGGCAAAATTGTAAGTATCTAATATTTTCTATTAAATATCAAATATTTCATACATACAGGGTGTTTCCAAATGACACTTGCAACGTTTGACTGTAGATACTTCTCGAAAAATTGAACAAAACGATATAGTTAATGAGGGGTCAAACTTATTTACTTTTCGAGATACAGGGTGTTAAAATTAAAAAAAATTAAATTCTTTTAGTTAATAACAACAATAACTTTAAAACCAATAAACGTATTTACTTGAAATTTAGTACTCGTAGGTTGTTTTTAAATGAAAAATAGCTTCCTTTAGTGAGAAAAAATTGTCCATGGTACAATACAATGGTGTGTATTTAGAAAAATTTTTCACCTTTACTTTTTTTTATAAAGTCAGCTATTCTAAAACACAATTATTTTTATTGTAATTGAATTAACAAAAAAAAACTTTTGTTGAATTTTAAAATAAGTTATATGATGTACTAATGGTTAGTAACAAAAACTAATTTGTGGATTAATACTGCATTTAAAACACTTAGCGAGTGTTTTTTTTTTCCAAACCAGATATTTGATTAACCAAAAACACCTTGTATATTTTTATATTTTAAAGGTTGGGTTAAAATAAAGGTTTTTATTCTTATTTATAGATAGCATGTGAGAAGAAATTTCAGATAGACCAACATGTGAGAACTGCTTCACACATTGCAAAAAAAGGAAAAATAGGAGAAAAACATCAAACTTCAATGGCTAAATGTTTCCAATCTACTTCAAAAAAATTAGATGAGCAAGAAACTTTTAATGAAGACTTGTGTCGCGCATTAGTGTCTGCAAACATACCGCTTTCAAAATTAGCAAATGTAAATTTTAGTTCGTTTCTAAAAAAATATTGCAAACTTAATGTTCCAAGTGATCGGTCTCTAAGAAGAAATAATGTGAACGGGCTATACTCGTCGGTGTTAATTAATATTAAGTAAGAAATTGCAGATAATTATTTTTACATATCTGTAGACGAAACCACTGATTCCTCAGGAAAGTATATTGCTCATTTATTGATTGGTGTTCTTAAAGAAGATACCTTACAAAAATCTCATCTTATTTCATGCCAGCAACTTGAGAAAACAAATGCTTTAACAATTTCGCGTTTTATACAAGAAACATTAGCAACTTTTTTTCTTCCGACAACTATTCCTTCTAATAAATTACTGCTTATTTTATCGGATGCTGCTCCTTATATGGTGAAAGCAGGACAAAATTCAAAAATATTTTTCCCAGATTTAATACATGTTACTTGTGTAGCGCATGGATTAAACAGAGTTGCAGAGGAAATACGAAAAAAGTTTCCTCTTGTAAATACCATGATATCCAGTGTCAAAAAAGTATTTCTTAAATCTCCTATAAGAATTCTTTTAACTTTATAAAAAAATGCTACCTAACATACCTCTTCCACCACAACCTATGTTAACGCGATGGGAAACATGATTAGAAGCAGCTAATTTTTATGCAGATCATTTTGTTAAAATAAAGAACATAATTGATACGTTAACAGATGAAAGTTCCCAATCTCTTTTGGATTCTAAACAAACTTTTCAGAGTAACTTGCTTCAACAAGAACTTTCATTTATAAAATCAAATTTTAGTTTTGTTCAAAAAACAATTACTCAGTTAGAATCACCAAAACTGCCATTGTTCGAAAGTACAGCATTAATAAAAGAATTTGCGTCATGTTGTCGGAACGTTAGAGGTAATATTGGAAAAGATATTTTAAAAAAATTTGAAGCTACTATGGAAAAAAATTAAGGTTACCATATTCTTTCTGAAGTAGTCAGTGTTCTAGCTCGAAATATTTCGGAAACAATTAATTTCGAACCAAATGTTTTGGTTAGTTTGAAAAATGCTCCCGTTACATCAGTTGATGTTGAACGAAGTTTTTCCATATATAAATATATGTACTCAGACAGAAGCCACAAGTTTTTGTTAGAAAATTTTGAACACCACTTGGTCATTTATTGTTACCATAATTTTAAATAAGTTTGTTCATACTTAAAAATGATGTAGTTACTTAAAATAAATGTAAATCTTAATGAATAGTAGGAAATATTTAGTTATGTACACTTTTTTTTTTAAATAAAATTGTTACTATTTTACGATTTTTTTATTTATTTGTATGCATATTTTGTAAAATATTTGCATATTTTCGGGTAAACACGTGCATATTTATGCGCATATTTTCTACATTTTTATTTGCATATTTGCCGAAGTCTAATTATAAGTATAACTGTTCAAAAGATACGAGGTGGGGAGTGGTCTTTTAGTTAGCACTGTATATCGTGCATGCATCGTCGTCTGACTCTGTATATACCGATATAGTCAATATTTCCTCCTTTTAAGGATTCAACTCAGTGCTTTGAGAATTCCATTCCAAGTTTTTTTGTAACTGTCCTTTTTTGTATAAACCAATACAGTCCCTATAAAACCGATCACTTTACGGATTCTACCCTCCAATTTCCCATCGTCGCCACAAACATAGAAAGGATTAAAAGGAGAGATATAAAAAGACCACTCAATAAAATTAATATCAATAAATCTGTGCCAGAGGAGCGGAAACGCCCGGCCTGGATGTATAATTTATCACGGGGCAAATTGATTTGTTCTGGAAGACCTCCTAGACTTGCGGTCACTTGGACAAAATTAGTTTCTAATCCAATTAAAAGTTTCGCTGGGGTTTAACTGAGAGCCCACTACGCTGACCGTCTGCGTTCAATCTCTGTCTTGGATGAGATGAGAGTACGGGGGATGTCATTGGAGATTTTCTTTGATCTCCTTTTGTAAAAAAAATCTTAATCGATGCTATTATATTATATTGTTTCTACTATAAGAAACTGGAACGTCTTTAAAACAGATTATTCGAGTAGGTAGTTGATATATTTTTCGAGATCCAGGTTGTACATGTTTTAGACAGAAATATTTTTTTCTTTATGATGTTATCTATTATACAACACATGCTGTATATATTTCCAAGGTAAGTATGTTCTACATAAAAAACTTATTTTATCGTATTTTGATATCTTCACAATATGACAAAAATGAACAAGTCCAGTAATATTTTAATACTTTACCGATCAAATTCGTTGTCAGGCCAGTGAATAACCGTAAAATACGGCGATACGCTTTAATTTTCCGTGTCACCACCGAATTGCACGAAAATTTGGATATAGATTCTACTTATCCTTCACTGAAAACTACCCTTATTAGAAAAAAACTGTATAATTACAAATTAAAGCGGGTAAATAATTCAAATAATCTTTTAAAGTAGGTAATGAATGTCAGTTAACACTAAACAACATAATTTAATATTTTTATCACAGTTAAACAGATTTTAAGTATGTTACACACTTCAAAATAGATTAAATTAATGTGTTTTAATAGGTTATGTATATTTTGAAGGTATTGAACTTTTTAAAACATTCAAATATTGAGCAATACACTTTTAAACCCCCCCAAAACCCATGTTTTTTCAAGGTTTTTCTAAGGGTTTTGTGAGTTTTGCGGGATCAATCATATTTTTTGAGATCGATCAAATCTGAATCAAGTGAAAAGTTCAAAAATAAGACAAAGTAATTTTGAACTTAAAAACCTTGAAAAATAATGTTTAAAAGGTACTAGAAAAACTTTTTTTGAAAAGATTTACTATAGATCAAGTTCGCAAAATAACAAATACAATAAAACAACATAAGAAGAAAAGAAAGGCTGTACTACAATCTTCTTGGGCGTACCAGAGGCGTTTGATAAAATCTGGCATAAGGGTTTAAACTATGAACTAAGAACAATCATACCTAAACAATATTCAGAAATCTTAGAATCATACATTGCGAATAGATAGAGTAAAACAAAAAGTGTATACGTATTTAAATGAGATCAAAGCTGGCGTGACACAAGGGAGTGTATTAGCAAAGAATATAGACGCTTAGTATTAGGTCCGGTCCTGTACCTATTGTATACGTGTGACATTTCAGAGCTAGTAACTAGGAGAAAAACACTATTCCCAACTTTGCGGATGATACAGCCATACTAGCCATAGGAGAAGCTAGTAAAGAAACAACTGATTCGTTGCAACTATCAGTAAATACATTAACTGACACTAAATCTGCACACATTACCTTAACAAATAAAAAAATAGAAAATTTCCCAGTTAGAATAATTGATACCCAAGTTCCTTATGCAACATCAGCAAAATACTTGGGCATCACCCTAGACGCCAGGCTGCGCTGGAAAGTTTATGTTAAAAAGAAAAGAGGGGAGTTTGATATTAGATGTAAAAAATTGTATTGGCTAATTGAAAAAAATCAAAAATATTCATAAATAATAAATTATCCATTTACAAGCAAGTACTGAGGCCAGTATGGGTATACGGGTGCCCACTCTTTGGCTGTACCAAAGCAAGTAATCTACATATTATTCAGAGATTTTAACACAAATACTGAGGAATATTGTTGATGCTCCTTGATATATCCGTAACAGTAACCTCCACCAGGACCTGGGTATGGAAACTGTGACCGAAGTAATCAAGGGAACAGCCTCAAGTCACGAGCAGAGGCTGCATAGTCATGTGAATGTCAAGGAATCTAGCTTCTTGACAACACTAAACTAAAGAGAAGAGTCATAAGGACAAAACCATTTGAGTTAGTGTAAATGTGTAACAGTCTAGTGTAAAAAGCAGAGTATAGTACTGTGATGTTATTGCATGTTAGTTGTTGTGCATTAGTTGATAGAGAAAATAAGAGTGAGGCATAGAGTAAGCCCTTAGATTTAAATATGTGCTGTTTATTAAGTTAGGTCACAAGATAACTGACAATTGGTCATTTGTGACCAGATAGCAGTATACAAACACCGTGAAGAAATAGCAGTATATAAAAAAAATGTTTATAAATTTGAAAGTCTTTAAAGTGGATAAAATCGACAAAAAATTATAAAAAAACAGTTTTTTGGGTTTTTTAAATGTTGCGTACGTGACGGATAAATCTAACAAAAAATAGAAATATAGGTTTCGTATTAATTACACAAAATATAAAAAAGTTAGACCTGCAGCCATTTCCAAAAACAGTCATACACTTTTTCGAAAAAAATGCATTTAGTCTTTAATGCAGTCTATAAAAATGTATAAGTTTTGTAAAAGCCTCAGCTATACTTGTAAGTTTTTTTTAGAAATTTTAAATTGATTTCAACCCACCGAAAAATTAAAAAAAAAACAAAAATGACCTTTTTAGGAGTAGAAAAACGGGATGGCGGGCTAAAATTGCGCTGAATCTAGTTTTTTATTTACACAAATGAATAATGAACTAACTAATTAAAAAACTTATTGAGGTTTTATCGATTACAAAAAATATTATTAACCCCGCAAAAACTCTTAAAAACTGTGCAAATCATAGTTTTTGGGGATTTAAAGGAGTCTAGCTCAATTTTTGAATGTCCTAAAGGACACAGATGCTCCTAATTATATACAACCTATAAACAACGCTGATTTGATCAATTTTGAATTCTATAGACTGAAGAAAAAAAATAATAACAAAAAAAGGACGTTGTTGAGTTGGTGGTGTGGTGTGAGAGGGTGGGGCATGAAAATCTAAAATTTTGTTTTTTAATCTTACTTTTTAGTCCTATTTTTTAATCACATAGAACTTAAAAACTTGAATTCTAGGAGTAAGGGCACGTTAACAGGGGACACATTTTGTCCACTTCTTCTATTTCGTTTTGATTTGTCTTTAATTTGTTCCTTCAATGTTTATTGGTATTCAAGATTTTGGTTTTTCCTTGCACTTAATAGGAGACAATCGTTTTATAGGAGACGTTTTATGGATAAATATGAAAAGCGTGAATACCGTATAATCAAATAGTCGCCTAATAATCATTGTAACGTTTTAAATGTCACATCTCAAATCGTTGTAAACTTGGAACGTTATAAACGTCACAAATTAATTTACATATATTAAAATAATTATTTACTCTCTCTTTCTGTCACATAGAATAAATATTCGCCCTCTCTCTTTGTGTGCTGTGTTGACAGACAAACTAGTTTGATGAAATAGCAACATCCTATGACAAATGTGCTAACTTCAAGTAGTTTCCCACTTTCTGTCAAAACAACTTCGAACGTGGTGGGATTATTTTTTGTCTGATTTTGACTTTATAAAAGAAGGCAAAAATTATAATTAGACCTCATTTTATGGTCTACAAATTCTCTTGGGTAAGTACTTTCATTTTCATATTTATTCTATAATTCTGATCGCATTTCCGACACTTCTAACGTTACTTTCTTTCGAAAGCATATTGTTATCTAATATATATGCATTAGGACTCTTTAACAGAGTTTAACTGACAATCATAGTAACAATTATTATATTTCAGGTTCCGGTACATTTATCCTCCACGCGCTTTCGGAAAAAAATTTTGTAAATCTTGAAAATATACATTATTTTAAGCTATTTCAAACAAAAAAATTTGCGGAATTTCCATTTGTTTAAATAAAAAACGATTTTGAAAATTGAAAATTTCACACTTTTTGGGCGGCCATATTGAGAGTTGACTGCGACGTTTCCAAATCTATAAAAATATATAGTATCACAAGTATTCTCTATACTTTAAATTTTATGATATATTTTTTGAAGGTAATACTTCTTTTTACGTAATATACATTCATAAACACTTATTACTCTGCTCATCGATTTATATGCATACTATTTTAGAGTATATGATAATATAAATGCAGGAATTAAACATAAATACTAGATAATAATGTAAAATAAAACAGATCAATAAATTCTGTATTATATTTAACAAATTTTATAAATTACTAAAATCATTAAACACAATTTTTAAAGAAAAAAATAAGTTTTCTTAAATTTTAAAGAACCGAAATTCTTATTACTCTATAAGAAATTCTGCTTGTTCATTGGCGGGTTAATACCTCTATGGAAGGTTGTCATTCCACTTATCTCTTGCTATTTTGATGACACTGGTCTCCTCCATTCTACTTATGTTATTATTCCATTCTTTTTTTCTATTTTGTGTTAATTCATTTATAGACTATACATTACATTTTTTTCTTATGTCATCACTTATCTTTTGATCTCCGAGCGTAATTCCTGTAATTCTTCTCAATACTAAAGAACTTAAATGGGCCGTGTTATTATAAAAAAATTGCCAATTCAATAATATTTTATATTAACGATTCATTTTTTAAATGAGGAACACTTTATGTTTTTATACTAGCTTCAGTGGTAAATATACAACATATTGGAACTATATGCAATATACTAAGAGTTCACCTGTGCAAGGTTGATACAAAAATCGTGGAAAATGTTAAAAATATTATATTGAACGTCTTGTTACGTCTAGCAGACAGATGGTAAACTGCAAATGTCGTTAGGTCATCTCACAGCCCAGGAAGAGAACTTAATCTATCCTAAATTAAACAAAACTATTTAAGATAAAATATATTAAACTGAGTATATTTTTAAGATAAAATATACAAGTTTTCTTCTGGGATGTGAAATGACCTTCCTAACCTAAACGAAAAAAATATATATACATATCATATCATCTATATTCCCCATATCCTACGGAGAAAGATAAACTGTCGCCCTACGGGCGTAAACAGGTCATCTAATGGTCCAGGAAGGGAACCTAACCAAACCTAATTTAACGCAACCTGAGCTAACCCATACTAACCTAAACTAAACAAACCCAACCTAACCAAACCTAAATAAAAAACTAATTAACATAAAATATATTAGTGGGTATACTGCTCCTACGGAGCAGGGCTAATCGACGCTCTAACGGGAGTCACTAGGATATATAGCGACTCGGAAAATTTACATATCTAATTAACTAACTAAATCAATCTAACCTAAGCTAAAAATCATACCATACTATACTTTAAATATATATATATATATATATATATATATATATATATATATATATATTTATAATATGTATCTCTTATATATATATATATATATATATATATATATATATATATATAAACTAGTTTTACCTCTGTCTAATGCAATCTACTATGTTCTTAAACCTATCATGAGCATTGCGTCCATATAATGCATCCCACATAAATTGGTCGATGTATTCTGGTAGAAATGGAGAGCTCATCACTCCAAGTCATCTTAGGTATTGTTTAAGACGAGACCAATACCCTTTTACTCGATTTGTACAGACCCCTGTTAGTGGATCTTTAAAAAATTTAGTGTGATTCACAGTTTTGTGAATGTACCCTAAATTTTTTAAGTTGGAATATCCCTTCCACTGGTCTGCCCATATTTCAATACCTTCCCGGACGTGTTTTTTTAATAATCTCCACTAATACCTCTCCTTTCCTACTTTCTAAATATGTTATGTACCCCCTTTTTAAAACTATATCGTATATTCCCAAAACCCATTGCTATTTAATTATTCTACCACGGTTATATTTTCTTTTTGTTACAACACTTTCATCAATTTGAACTATGTGTCCTTCTCCACCTGCAATAATAAGAATGTGAAAAGTAACTAAATGTTCATATTTTTTATTGTTATTTTACCTAATAAAAATGGTTCTTCCTCTTGTAAAAGTTTCCAAGAAACCACATCTCGTAAATACCGATATATCTGTGTAATAGAGCGTTTTTCTAAATTCATTTTTTCTGCGGCACTCTTAACTGGCGTCTGACTTACCCAAAATCACATTACATAAAATAGAGTCCTGAGTGGTACTCTCAATCCTTCAAAAAATGTACCTGTATATACAGAATACTTTTTTTTTGCATTTACTGGACCAAAAACCATGGTTTAATTTAAACCCATTTTTCTGTGTCACTACACATAGACGTCGACATTGTCTAACTTTGCATTTAAATTGTTCTTTAAGTAATTAAATGGCCAACTATATGGCCTAGGAGACAAATTCGTTAAACTTCCCGTGCTCGAATTGGTATCACTAAAGTGTTATGATCATTTCGGCCTATCCCAGCCATCGTCAGACACTTGGGCTGATACAAATTCAAACACGGAAAGTAAAACGAATGTCTCCCAATCTTCACTACCGTGTAGTTAGCTTATAAAGGCGCCCTCTATTTTGAAGGCCGTGAACGAAACGATATGAATAATCGTTTTCTGTATCCTTTATGCTGTGCGAAATGTGTAAGAATTATTCTTACACATTTCGCACAGCATAAAGGATACAGAAAACGATTATTCATATCGTTTCGTTCACGGCCTTCAAAATAGAGGGCGCCTTTATAAGCTAACTACACGGTAGTGAAGATTGGGAGACATTCGTTTTACTTTCCGTGTTTGAATTTGTATCAGCCCAAGTGTCTGACGATGGCTGGGATAGGCCGAAATGATCATAACACTTTAGTGATACCAATTCGAGCACGGGAAGTTTAACGAATTTGTCTCCTAGGCCATATAGTTGGCCATTTAATACATACAGCGATAGCGGCTTTCGCTAAAAGATAATTCTGTTCTTTAAGTAATTCAATATTTTGCAAATATTGAATTACCTAATTCAGTATCGTTTTTTTTTTGTATTATATTATTTATATCAATAATAGAATTCACTTCCTTTTTTAAGAAATATAAGCAAAACATAAATTAAACTTGTTTTCACAATTTATAAATTTCATCCAGAGATATTTTGATTTGTTGGAAAGTACATATCATTTAAAATATTTAAAACTGGAACAAACCTATCACAAAAACTGGCAACCTCGCACAGTTGCTGTCAAACTTCAATGCAAAAAATTATAATAAATCAAACAGGTTATATGAGCAAAATTTATTATTTTGGTGAATATCAACCACTATTTTATTATAATCCAATGTTCTAATAAAAATTACTAAATATTACACACTAATATGATATAATTAAAAGGTTAGTAGTAATGTATAAGTTTGTTTTATAAAAATATGTCTCAAATTAGCCTGGATAATAAGTGCACTGGCACCATATTTCATTTTATCCTTGCCATACGCTATTTCTCTACTTGTAACTTTGTAAGATGACAAGAAAGTTAAACCTTTTTTCTTAATGTATCTAATGCAAACTATTCATTTTGTTTTAGTTTATTGGGAATATTCACAATTTGATTGGAAATATCTACATTTTACTGGGATTATTGACCACATAAAACCATAGGACCACGTGTAACTGCAGCTCTCCAACCTACAACATTCATTGGAGGACCTAGCAGCTAGGACACACAAGTAGCCATCGAACAAAGCAATAAGTATTTCATTAATTGTTAAGCTTTGGCAGGGTCAATTATTGTGTTTGTTTTTTAAATAAATATGTTTGGTTTAAATTTGTTTTATTTGCTATCAACTGAGAACTCAGGTTCAATCCCTATTTTAAGACAAGACGAACTCACCCTTGAGATACTGAGCTAGGCAAGGTATAGACGATAAGCTCCCCTGATTGATTGAAGTATTATTTTCACAATATTACTTTAATTCTCTTTGGTAGTCTTATCGTTACAAACTGTTAACGTGACCTAACGTTGCAGCCACATCATTATCTTTAGATTTATCTTTCCTCCGTTTTGTATTCTGCTTCCTCGTTGTTTTCTTAACTATTGAGTTTTCTGAAATATGTTTTCCAAGTCTTAGCCGGTATTCCCTTTATTTATACAAATGATTTTGCTGTTTTTTTCCTGATTTGAAGCTTCTTTCATAATTTCCTCTGTACACCGTAGATATCGTAATCCGTGACATTTGTGAACTTTATTTAATTTTTTCTTTTTATTGTTTTTATTCACGAGTTTATTCTGTTTCTGTATACTTACCTTTGTATGACAAATAGCACTTTCGTTTTTGTCCTGCAAGGTCATTGATTTCTTGGCAAAACCAGCGCTTGTACTTCATTGTTGCGTTGGTTGTTGCATTTGTTGTTTTCTTATGGAATATTTCACAGCTTTTTGAACGCAATCTGTGATTTTTTTAGTTAACAATTTACTGATCAGAATACTTTGGTATAATCTTCTTGTTCTTTCCAACGTCAGTAATTCTATATTTTATTTTTCGATTTATGTGGAATGTCTTCTAATTTAAATTGGTCTTTTTATCTGTGTTTTACATAAAAGCAGGTTAAGATCTGTTCCATTTGTGTATTTCAGAAAAATATTTTTATAAATTTACGTTAAGTTCGATTTTTTACATGTGTTCGATTTGAATTTAGATCAATGCCAAAATGTAATATTAGGAAAGATATTGATTAATATGAAAGTAGAGTTCTTATAAAAATATAGCAAATATTTATGCAGATGCTACCTTCTGTAAACAATAAAAATCATGCATTTTAAGCGACTTGTAAACAAAAAACAAGAATCAGATTCAATAGTTGTTATTGCTGACGTCGGTAAATGTAGACAACAACTTTACTCAACCCGAACTATGTTAAATTTGCCATTGTTAAATTATTAAATAAATTAAATAACACTGTCTGTATTTTTTTGGATAGTAAAATCGCACGGACATCGAATATCTCTAATAGTGTGATAGCTCGATTAGTGATTGGGTAGTCCATCATTAATTTTTCGCCTCTACTATTACAGAACGTGTATTTGTTTTGGTCTTTGTGTGGAAAGTACGTATTGTTAATCCACATTTCGTTTATATCACAAAGGTCAATCAGGAACTCTCCGTTCTCATTGATGATATATTTATTGAATTTTTGTTTCACCCCAGGCAGTGTGTCATTGCCTAATCCAATTAATTAATTGCCTTTTCCAATTATTCGATCGATGTAAACCAAAACTTTTATTAAAAAGATATTATTAGAAACAAATTATGGTTGCGTAATATGAGAAACTGCAGAGTGCTAGGCATTGAAGAAATGACTTAAAACAGACAGCGAAAGGTTGCCATCATAACCAATAAGCTCCAATGATTAATGATATTTTTTCATTACTGTAAGAAAGTATTATAATGTTGATGAGTATCTAAACTAGTAAAAATAAGTAAGATAGTGACGCCAAATAAGGCCAATGTCTTAATAAGGCCAATTTTAAATATTTCTTTTCGTCTACGCCATTCAGTCGGTAGTATCAAACAGTAGCGCGAAATAGTGGCGAGGAACCGCAAAGTGAGCGACGCCTGGTGGTAGATTTCAAAAGCATCCACTTCGGGAAAACATTGAACTTGTCATTATTTTGTATACATATTAGCGACCGGTTTATATAGTAATATACAATGACTTCGACTTCAAAAAACTATTGCAGTATTCCTTAATGTTCATCCTATTATAATTCACAAAAAAATTTCATACATAAGTTTCCACTGGACGAGAATATGAGAAAAGTTTGGCAATGCATTTTGTAAATTGGCAACATATAACCAAAGATATAACTTTCGAAGTGTTGATTAAAATATTATTTATATTTTAATATATTTAAACTTAATTTACTTTATAGTAACACCTGAAACTAAATTAAGAAGACTGAAGAAAAATGCTGTTCCATCAGCTAAATTGCACCAACAATCTCATGAAGTTATTAGTAGAAAACGTAAGGCGTAATTACAAAATATAACGTGACCAGCTTCAAAAACTGCCTCACCCTCAAGCCCTCAACTAAAGATCTCTGCCGATCTTGCAGTTGCAACCATATAAATAATTAAGATTATTAATGTAAATTTTACTTCCCATGTTTCAGACATACTATAGTGTAGAAAAACAAACATTTATTTTTATTTTTATTCAGGTTTGGGAGTCAATTACCTTATGTATAAACTCGAATCACAAACAAATCAACTTTAAAGAACGTACTCCAACTTTTACTTTGGCAAAACACACTTGTAAATCTTCTTCTTCTTCTTCTTCATCTAGCCATTTACGTCCACATCTGAACATAAGCCTCTTCAAGTCTTCATTTCCATTGTTTTTTATTGTACGCTACTTGTAGCCAATTTTTCCCGGCAGTCCTTTTCAGATTATCTGTCCATCTCATAGGAGATCTGCCTCTGGGTCTTTTGTGTTGGTATGGTCTCCAGGTTAAAATTGATCTGCGCCATTTGTTTAGATCGCTCCTAGCTACATGTCCAGCGTATTCCCATTTCAACTTTAATGATTTTTGCACCACATCGGTGACTTTGGTTTTCTGTCTTATCCATGTGTTTGTTTTCTTGTCCTTAAGTGATATACCTAGCATTGCTCTTTCCATCGCGTGTTGAGTGACTCTAAGTATATTCATGTTTTTTTTTGTGATTGTCTATGTTTGTGCCGCATAAGTTAATATCGGGATAATGCATGCATCAAAAACTTTAGATCTAAGATGTAATTGAATTATACTTGTAAATGATTTATATTAAACGTTTTATACCTTAGAGATCAAATGACAAAATCATTTGTTTTCCCGAAGTTATCGTCCATCTTTAAAATCTTCAGCGCCCCCTGTCGGAATTGGCTATCGCGAATACTAGACACGTGTTTACTACGGTGCCGAAGTTCGGTTATAAATTTTAGGTAAGGTATAAAATCACTATATACTAACTTAAATAATATATACCAAATATTATTTCTTCGTAAAGCAATAGAAAATGAATACTCTTTAAGAACTGGTACTGTTTTTTCGCTATAAGGATTGCTCTTTAATATTATTTTTTTATGTTAAATAAAAAACTAGACAATGTCCTAATAAGGCCAATTGATTGGCATTATTAAGATTCGACTGACCTTATTAAGAGTTGGTTGACTTTTGTTAACATAATCGTTTAAAATATATTTTGTTGCTGATATGTACACCAGGAAAAATGCACAGTGAACCGAAGAAGCAATTGAAGCTGCAATGAATGCCGTACGAAATGGCATGGCTAATCATAAGGCAGCAATTACATTGAATATTCCTCGATGTACGTTATGTAACCATCTAGCTAGTTGTTTTTACAAAAACGACTTGGGCGGCCTACAGTACTTACAAAACCTCAGAAAGATGAATTGGTTAGGCGTATAGGAAGATTGTGTGACGTGGGTATGCCATTAACCCCCAAAATATTACGAAAAAAGTGTATGCTTTTGTTAAAGAGACAGGAATAAGGCATACATTCTAGGTAAAAGTGAAGATAGCTAGAAAGATTGGATGAAATTGGTTTTTTCTATGCATTCTGACATTGCAAAGCGTCGGGCTCAAAAACTAAAGTTGGCTAGAGCTCAAACTTCGACAGATTTTATATGAGAAAGGCTTCACAGGAACACAGATGAAAAAGGATGCCAGCTTACACTGCATCACCAACAAACGGCATTGGCTAGTAAAGGAGCTAAAAGGGTGCATATCGTTGCACCAGAGCACGGCGAAAATATAATAATCGTGGCATGTGGCAACGGCATAAGCAACAGTATTTCGCCACTTATCATTAAGAAAGTACAACGAGTTAAACTAGAATGGTATTGTCTGGAGTTTTGAATCTTACTGGGATAACGTGATAAATTTTTGGGTGAACTAAGTGATTAATGACGAACGGACCATCAACCAAGCAAGATTTGCGCAAATATTTACGCCGGTTTGGAAAAGCGCAATAACGCAAAAGATATTTTTTATGGATTTGAAGCAACTGGAATATGTCTATTCCAAATGCTATTCCGGATGTTGCCTTTGCCCCTAGTTGTCCGACATAATGATAGATTGAAGCAATCGCTGAAAATTTTCAAAAAAACAACAGAACCTACAACCAAACCAGAAATTGAAACCACTAGCAAAAAGAATAAATATTTCCAAGAACAGCTATCCTGCAGGGTGTAAACAAAAATAATAAAAGCAAAGCTTTCTCGAGTAGTGAGAAAATGAGTGTCTCGAGTGTTTGTTGTAATAAGTATATCGACGAGGAATGTATAGGATTAACAAAAGACAACAAGGATATGTTTGTACGTCCTTGATGTGTGTAAATGTATTGACAAATTTTTCTTTTTAATATGAATAAAAGTTTCTTTCACTACACTTAATATTTATTCTTTAATTCTTAGGTTTAAAATTTATTATTCACGTAAATTTCTTTAAATAATAAAACTGGTCTTATTAAGTTAGCAGTTCCAAATAAGGCCACATATTCAAGATCTATTCAATGTTAAAATTTTATATTTCTTTATTTATTTATTAAGTATTTTATCGTGAAATTCGATAGCTAAAATGTTGGGCAATACGTATACAAGACTTTTCCCCCATCTTTTTGCTAAATAAAATATTACAAACATTTAAACCTTAACATGGCCTTAATTGGCCATGTTTAATACCATTTAATGGTATTAAAGTAGTATTAAAGAATTAAAGTAGTATGTATTGAGTACAACCAAACTAATGTAACATTTCATATTCCCGAATAATAGTAACATTTATGGCGAGAAAATGCAATAGACGTTGTCTTCTTCTTTTAATTATTTCAGCAAAAGAGCACAGAGCAAATATTAGCGCTTAATTCCGCACAGTCCCTCGTACTTTAGGTTGCTTGCATTCAACATTGATGAGCAGGTGGCCACATACCCGGGCCGACCCAAAAAGACAAATAAAACGTTGCCTGAATGTTTGAGAACGCAAAATTAGTTCTTTTTCCTTTTAGACCTTTTTGAAGTAAAGTCTGACGTTCCATCGCTCGGTGATGTGGCTAGTATATCCGTCCGGAATGGACAATTATTGTTTTAGAAGGCAATAAAACTGTCTGGAAATTAGCTGGATGAATAATCGTGAATATTATAATGTACGTAGTAATTAAAACATACATACTTGTGGCGTATAAAGGAAATGTTAAATATACTAATGTTGCGGATTTTACATTAGAGCTAAAATGGACGTTTATAAAATTACTGTATCTATTACATATAAAAGCGAGCTGTTCTTTAACAAATTAATTTATGTTTTAATGAATTTGTTCTGAATAAGTTTTCACTGGTGGTATCTAAATGTGTTTCCAATTACCTACTTAATATAGGGGAAGGACGTGTACCTATGGACGTTTGTATCTTTGGACAACTTAAGTATTTCGAAAACTACAATCAGTATAAAGCTAAAAAGCTTTAACTATAATATTTTATGCAGCGTTGGCAACAGTGTGTGAACAATGTGTTTGTTACTGTGTATTTACAGCTCCGAGTTTGTTTTGAAGATTTTTATTGATAAAAAGAAGTTTATTAGCAATATTATTCCTACAGCAGGCGCGCCGACTACCGTTTCATAACCGGGCGCGCTGTGTATTTTGTACACAAAACACATTTTAGTTGATTTTACAAAATTTAGTGCGTTTTAACAAAATGACAACCACGATTTACAAAAATAGTTTATTGTTACATAAAATGATAAACATAAAACATGTACCTACGGGTTACTTCACTAGATTTCTTCTGGTTGCTGCCGTTCATTGTTCTTACATTTTACGCAGGTAATTGTGGATTCTGAATGCATTTTACATACAAATATTCTACATAGCCCACATCTAACTGTTGTGCTGGAATTTTTTGAGCCTGGACATATTGCACAACGTCCACGTTTTCTAGAGCTTTGCACTTCTGTTCTAGTAAGTTCTTTACATGATTTATATTTCATTAGAAAACCTTAAATATCCTGAGGAAGATATCGCATTGTCGCTCTTTCTAAAAGATGTACTTTCATTAAACTCAAGCTTAAATTATAGTTTATTCGTCTTCCGGGTTTGGACCGTGTCATTTGTGAGTGACCCAAAAGTGGGTTCATCTCGACGTTTCGCTACAATTGTATGTAGCTTCTTCAGGAGAACAAAGAAAAAGAAAAAAGAAGAAAACAAAAGAACAGGAAGATGGGTAGTTAGCAACGGTAACTCAGTTACTCAACGCAACCAGAGGCGAATACTAACTACCAAGATGGGCATTTGGTCACAGTAACTCAACTACTCAACGCAGCCAGAGGTGAAAACCAAATGCCAGGACAGGGATTCACGTCCAACAGCTCAGAACACTAACGCGTCGAGAGGCGGGGAGTGAATCCGACGATTACTCCGCTACCGCTCTATTTATAGTCGCGGTGCCTGTCGTGTCGGGACGTATCGGCACACTTCGTGGCGCGAACGTCAAGAAGCGCGCGCTGGCCAATCATGTGGCTGCATCGTGGTGGCGGGACCGGACGGTGGCTCTAGACTGAGATTCCAGATGGGAGACAAGTAGTATCCTTCCTCTCGATTGATATTATGGGGATTTTTTCGGATCTCTAGAGATTCGCGGATTTTCCTGGAATAAAAGAAGGGGCTCTTAGAAATAATATGGGTTTTTTCGAACAATATGGAATGACCGGTTTCTTGGCAGTGTTCGGCAACTGCAGAATGGGAGACAAGACCTGATCGAATGCATCTTTGATGCTCTTGAATCCGAGTTTTGACGGAACGACCAGTTTCGCCAATATACACATGTCCACATGAACAAGGAATAGAATAGACGCCACAGGAAGATAGGGGCGGTAATGGGTCCTTAGGAGAGGGTAGATATTGTGAGATTTTCTTGGGTGGTCGAAAAGTAGTCCTGATACCTTCTTTGCGAAGAATTTTGCCAATCCTATCAGTGACATTTCGAATATACGGAAGAAAAGCCACAGGAGAATTACCCGAAGATTCTGAATTTGTTGTCCTAGGGTGTAAAGGGGGATGTAGATGTCGGTGTGTAATATTTTGAATTGTGGAATTGGAGTAACCATTGGCGACAAGGGTTTTTTGCAGATGGCCAAGTTCTTCTCTGAGGTTGTCGGGTTCAGAAATCGAAATGGCCCGATGGATGAGAGAGTTGATCACAGAATTCTTTTGGGCAGGATGGTGGTGTGATGAAGCATGTAGGTAACGATTCGTGTGAGTCTTTTTTCTATAAACAGAGTGACCCAATCGGCCATTAGGCTTGGAGGTGACTAACACATCGAGAAAGGGAAGGGACCGATTATTTTCTACTTCCATTGTGAATTTTATACTCGGATGTTGTGAGTTAAGATGATCTAGGAAGGAGGAAAGGGTATGTTGACCATGGGTCCAGATGATAAATGTATCATCAACGTAGCGGAACCAGACTTTTGGTTTTAAGGGGTAAGATTCTAGGGCTAAAGACTCAAAGGCTTCCATGAAAATGTCAGCAATGACAGGGGAAAGGGGAGAACCCATTGGTGTTCCAGATATTTGTTTGTAGAAATTGCCTCTAAAAGAAAAATATGTTGAAAGGAGGCATTTTTCGGCAAGATCTTCCAAAACCAAAGACTTGTTATCATTGGTCAAGTGATCTCGCAGAACAACTAGAGAGTCATGTATGGGGATATTGGTAAATAGGGATGATACATCGAAACTGACGAGAATATCTTGGGGATCGACTGTGAGAGAGGAGATTAAGGTGATGAAATGTGTGGAATTTCGGACATAAGAAGAGGTACGACCAGTACACAAGAATTCTGTGATCAACTCTCTCATCCATCGGGCCATTTCGATTTCTGAACCCGACAACCTCAGAGAAGAACTTGGCCATCTGCAAAAAAACCCTTGTCGCCAATGGTTACTCCAATTCCACAATTCAAAATATTACACACCGACATCTACATCCCCCTTTACACCCTAGGACAACAAATTCAGAATCTTCGGGTAATTCTCCTGTGGCTTTTCTTCCGTATATTCGAAATGTCACTGATAGGATTGGCAAAATTCTTCGCAAAGAAGGTATCAGGACTACTTTTCGACCACCCAAGAAAATCTCACAATATCTACCCTCTCCTAAGGACCCATTACCGCCCCTATCTTCCTGTGGCGTCTATTCTATTCCTTGTTCATGTGGACATGTGTATATTGGCGAAACTGGTCGTTCCGTCAAAACTCGGATTCAAGAGCATCAAAGATGCATTCGATCAGGTCTTTTCTCCCATTCTGCAGTTGCCGAACACTGCCAAGAAACCGGTCATTCCATATTGTTCGAAAAAACCCATATTATTTCTAAGAGCCCCTTCTTTTATTCCAGGAAAATCCGCGAATCTCTAGAGATCCGAAAAAATCCCACAATATCAATCGAGAGGAAGGATACTACTTGTCTCCCACCTGGAATCTCAGTGTAGAGCCACCGTCCGGTCCCGCCACCACGATGCAGCCACATGATGGGCCAGCGCGCGCTTCTTGACGTTCGCGCCACGAAGTGTGCCGATACGTCCCGACACGACAGGCACCGCGACTATAAATAGAGCGGTGGCGGAGTAATCGTCGGATTCACTCCCCGCCTCTCGACGCGTTAGTGTTCTGAGCTGTTGGACGTGAATCCCTGTCCTGGCATTTGGTTTTCACCTCTGGCTGCGTTGAGTAGTTGAGTTACTGTGACCAAATGCCCATCTTGGTAGTTAGTATTCGCCTCTGGTTGCGTTGAGTAACTGAGTTACCGTTGCTAACTACCCATCTTCCTGTTCTTTTGTTTTCTTTCTTTTTTCTTTTTCTTTGTTCTCCTGAAGAAGCTACATACAATTGTAGCGAAACGTCGAGATGAACCCACTTTTGGGTCACTCACAAATGACACGGTCCAAACCCGGAAGACGAATAAACTATAATTCTGACTCTGGCCGTGGAAGCCTACGATTTCATCAAGCTTAAATTCTTTAGAAAAATTCGGCGACATATTTTGGGATTTGTTTTATTGGCACAAAACAACATCTGCGCGTTGATACCCGCCATATCCATTAGAGAAAAAAATATAATTAGTGGCCATCTTCTGGTTATTCTTTTTACATAATATGATGCACACATTTGGTCAATAGTATCCACACCGCCTTTTGTGGCATTATGATCTAGAATAATTTCTGGTTTTTTAGTTTCGACGTCTACGGTGGCAGTGTCATGCATCGTGGATAAAAGTATGACCGACTTACTTTTTTTTGGAACAAATGAAACCAAAGTGACATTTTTCTGAAATCCAAAGAGTGACGTTCCTACTTCTTTTTGTTTTTGGGTTAAAAATTCAATAGGTATTTCCCTTTTGTTTTTTCTCAAAGTGCCAATTGTAGTTATTTTAATTTCCAAAAGGGAAATAGCTAAAGGATAACTGATATACCAATTATCGGTTGTCAAATTTCGATTTGAACCTTTTATATAATCAATAAGCCTATCTGCAATATCACTGGGAGAGTATGATACAGCATAAGGCCACTCAGGTTGCCGTCCACAATAAACCTCTAAATTTCCAACAAAGTAAGTTTGTACATCGCCCAAAATGAACAGCTTCATACCGTATTTTGGTGGTTTATTTAGTAAATACTGGATGAATCTACAACGTTCTCTGAATCCCTCTAGTTTTTCCTCTATTGTAACAAATTCACCAAGATTATAGGAATTTTTACAGTTACTAATAAATGCGTCCAATGTTTTTCTAATTGGTGCAAGTTTGTCATATATTTTCCGTTAATGTCTTGTGGTTTTGTCATCAAAGTGCATTGAACGTAACAAACATAAAAATCTTTTATAACTCATTACAGCTCTAAGAATTTCTATACCTGTTCCATCAGATGTCCAATATCAGAATCTGTAATTTGTTCAAAAGCTGAAAGTACTGAGGTCACTTTTGAAGCTACTGGCTTTGGTCCTGGAAGTATTTTGATAATATTTTTCTTTTTAATTTTTGATTGCGACGACAGTGGAGTCTTACGCCATGCAGTTTTTTTTATCTTTACCTTGAAAATATTCGAAAGCAGTCGTACTTACTGCAGTATTATCCTTGAAGTTACTAGCTCAGTCGTGGTCATTCTGTTCTTGTTCAGATTCAGAATTATGGTCATCATGGTGTATTATTTCTTCATCTGTCTCAGATTCATCGGAATATTTTATTTCACTAGTTTCTGTTTCTGGGTCTTCATTAAGAATTTTATATAACTTAGCCTCAGTTAAAAACTTCTTTCTAGCCCTACAAGAATAAAAAAAAGTAACACACAAATAATATAACAATGCAACTAAATTCTTATATGATATTCTCTCAGCGTAGCCATTATATTCCTTCTCAATTATGTTACAATATCCTGTTTAACCTAAAATAAAGTAAAACTAAAGATAATTTGACTTTAATTTCGAATTACAACTTTTTATGAAGTAAAATAATTAATGGATAAAATACTTACACTAGAAGGCGCGCCGTGTATTATGTACACAAAACCGTCACACTCTCGTATTTCTAAGAATTCTCACAAAACGCAGCTGCAACAAAAATATTACTCAACTATTCGAACGACAGATCTCTACTGGACGAATAGACGCGACGATATCGCCAGATTGACGACACTTCTATTTTTAGACGACTTTTTCTATTGGACATGTACAAAATACACGGGCGCGCCCGCTCGAGGGTTAACCAACATTTTTTTATTAGAAAAGGATGTCGCATCCACCAAAAGGTTATTAGCGTCGGAACAAAATATAAAGTTAAACACCTACAGATTGTACAACATATTTATGGATCTGAGATAATTCACAATAATGTCACAGGAACAGTTTTGACCTAGAGCCTGTGGTAGAGCATTTGGGATCTTGTAGCGCTGTCTTTCTTGGTCATATTTACTACAAATTGCTAAAAAGTGTTCGACTGTTAATCGGACGTTACACTGATCACATATAGGTGGATTTTTCTTTGTGAAAAGATAGGAGTGCGTTAATCTGCTATGTCCTAGACGTAAACGCGCAACCGCAATTTGTTCTCTTCTATTGCGCGACACATTATTTTGATTTTATTTAGATTGGAATTAGTTTGAGACCACTCATTTCACCACAAACACCACACTTTATTTTTAAAATAAGCTTTTAAGTCACTGGAAAAACACTTGTCTATCGGCTCCAATAAATCACTTAAAATTGCCTCTCGTGCAGTCCTGTCAGCTTCTTCATTTCCTGTTATTCCGACGTGTGAGGGAATCCATAAAAATTGGACGCTTCTTTCATGTTCATGAGCTGGGGAAAGCTGGTATTTTAGCAACTTTTCAAAAGTATGTTTCGGAAGTATGTGTTTTAATGAGTTTAGACAGCTAAGGGAATCTGTTATGATCAGGGCTTTTGTAAGTGTAAGCTCGTTAGGAAGTTTTACAGCGCGGTATATGGCGTAGAGTTCAGCTGAATATGTGCTACATGCTTGGGGTAAACGGAAAAGAAGATTGTTTTATGAAGAAACGATTGATGTCCCCACTCCGTTTTCGGATTTAGGTGAATCTATGTAGATTTTAGGGTAGTCGGTGTACTTATTTATCAGAACTTTAGATGAACGCGGTTTTTTTTTGTTTAGAGGGTTTGGGTTTTCCAAACAGATTTTCTGATGAAATTGCTGAGTCTAAAGGAGGCGTGACAATCTCACCAATACTGTATTTTATGGAAGAACCAGCATTTTCGCAATTGCTACTAGAGTTTTCACTTACATGCTGTGGCTTTATTACATATGGAAGTACAGGAGCAAACCCATTGGTAGTGACGGAAGTCAAGCTTGAAGTTTTATTTGTAAGATTGGTTGAAATGGTTGTTTCAGAAAATTGTGCTGACGTATCAGTTTTATTATAATTTTCTGCAGTTGTATTTAATGGAAAAGGAGCTGATAGATTGAAAGATATTGCTTCTGAAGTTTATGAAAACGGTATTGCTGCTGAATGAGGTTGATTGAAAGTGTTGATATGAGTAGGAGTATTGGTAATTTCTTTGTCATGAAGATTTGTAGGTGTAGGTGATATACTCGGATGTGATAATTGATAACTTGATGACTGCTGGGTATTTGGTACCTTGTGTAGTATACTTGTTGAAGCTGTTTGATTTGGTACGTCATTGTTTGACTCAATATGGGTTGATTTCGTTACTGAACTGTTATTGTATTGAGATGAAATGTGTCCTGTATTTTTGCAAATAAAGCAGGTGAGTGTATAACTTGTGACAAAAATATGCGTTAAGGTATTTGGTCGAAATCTATTACAATAGAATCTAGAATTGATGATATTATAGGGCTTATATAAACTTGCCTCCGAAAGCTCAATATGTTAATATATTCAGGAAGATTCGAGCTAATTTTCAGAAATGGTATTAGGGAAATAAGCTTTAAACCGATATTCTGTAATTCTTCAATTAATACTTGATGAGGAATTGACAGGAAGACTCCAGAGAAGACTAGTCTTTCTGCTGTAGAGACAAGTCTTCGTGCTGTTATAACTTTGCCGAGTATTTCTATAGAGCCATATTGTGTCATGATGTTATCTACTACGGTTTTGTTTCTATTATGAGATAATATAGATAAAAAAAATAATATTTTTGGGTTGATGATTGTGCTCAAAGGAATGAGGTAATACTGCAGTTTAGCATTATCGATACAACTAAATACAATTGCTGGGGTCTTTAACGGAAAAGAATGTGAAGCAGCTGATCCATAACTGTTTGTGATATTCGAACGATGATATACTAGACTGGTTAGATCGGAAGGTGTGTTTACATTGTGTGAAGTAATTTTAAGCTGCGGTGGCGAAGGCCTTACTACGACTCTGGTAAGTGACAAACCAACCGCATGCTACTATAAGCTACTTATAGCAGCTAACCTCACAAAATGATTGTAAGGTAAAGTATATTTATTATTTGACGTTTTCTTTTCACAATAATAAAATAATAATTACGTATAGATGATTTACGTAGTAGTATCTAGTAGATAAACACTTTAATTTTAAAAAACTATTTAATAAAACCACTTGTTTTTATTAAAAATAGGAGTACAATATCAGTACAACTTAACCATACCTTGCCATAGTCGATCCCCCTAACCAACATTTATTTTGGCAATCGTTGTAGATTTTGCAAAACTTTTGATATCATAATAAAGAATAATAATCTAGATAACACTCGTGCATAATATTTTTAGTTGCGTTCCAACCTAAAATAGATTAGCATGTTTAAAACTTTAAATATGCGCTGGTTGTACCTGTGGACACACCCTTGCTTGTACCTCTGGACGTGTCCAAAGGTACACGAGAGTTTTTGGCGTGAGTAATTTGTGTAACGAGAATTATTTTTTACACTGCCTCGCAGTAAACTTAGTAGAAAACGGGAACATAGGCATTACATGAAGTTTTGATGAATAATTCATCTATACGTAGTATGGCGAACAAATGGAATATAAGTAAATCCAAGTTACACAATTATATAAAAAAGCAACATAATTTGGATATTAGTATAAACGATGTCATGGTTTTGCCACCAAACTAATGTTTTCATAAAATATATAGTGTTGCAGAAGAGAAGCAACTGTTTGATTATCTAAAAAAAGCAGCCTATCTTCATTTGGGACTGGGAAAATCCAAACTAGAAAGATGGCATTTAATTATGCCACAGTATTCCGTAAAAATACCAGATTCGTGACAAGACAAGCAAATTGCAGGCCAAGAATGGCCTGCAATTGGATGGACCTTTAAATGTTTCAGTACAAACCATTTAAAATATTAGTGCCTAAGACTATTAAACAACTTGGGAGTTTAACCTCCGTAGAAAGGGGATTTTAATGTTACAATGATAGCTTGTATAAATGCAGCAGGTAAACTATCCCATTATTATTTGTATTTCCTCGTTAGCACTATACAGACCACATGATAAAAGGAGGTCCACCTGGATGCATTGGAGCAGTAAATCATTTAGGATGGTCGACAGCAAAGATTTTTCTGCAATTTTTAAAACATATAATGTCTTATACTAAATCTACTCAGGAAAAGCCAATACTGATTATCATGAATAATCATGATACGCATATTTCAATAGACATAATTGATAAAGTCAAAAAATCCGGTGTAGTTTTATTAACAATTCATCCGCATGCATCGCATAAAATGCAGCCCCTTGGACCGAGGAGTTTTTGGTCCATAAAAAACTTTTTACAACAAAACTGGAGAAGACTGGATGTTAAGTAATTCTGGTAAATCAATAAGTATTTATGACGTTATAGGAATTGCAAGAAAGCTTATCGACAAGCATTCACGCCAAAAAATATTGTTAAAAGTTTTAAGATTACAGGTTTGTGACCAGTTTAATACAGATATTTTTACAGAAGAAAAATATCTGCTATCGTGTGTCACACATCCACCGGCGAGAACAATGGCTTGTAAATCTACCTTATCTAGCACTCCTAGTGACTCAACTTCCAATTGTTTGGCTTTAATCCGAGCTGAACATTTACCTACCCCGTCTACTTCCGTTATTATTCCTGTTCCGTCTACTTCCGTTTCTATTACTGTTTTGTCTACTTCAAACCAAACAGTTTTTTTCGGTGCCACAATTCAGAAGTTCGGCATCGATTGTTGTACGACCACTTCGTCTGTTATTTTTTGCTGAGATTACGGCCTTTCTTATAGTGTATTTTTATGTATGAGAGAGTAATAAAACAATAAATTATGTATGCAAATCCCTAAACTGTTGATACGGGTGACTCAATGAAAAACAGATATTTGTCAACAAGTTTACAGAAGTATATAGGATAACAATTTTAAATTGAGTATGACCACCAGGTATAAAGGTTGGAGCAGAATAGAATACAATAGTTGTGAGGGTTACTAATCCCTAAATAAGGTTGCCAGTGTCGGAGTGATGGGGGTTAACAGGTACTAATGAATTTGCAAGAAATGTAAGATGTTTATTTTATTGGTTATATATAACCAATAAAAGTTTAATAAGTACCTACCTATTTGCAAAATAAAGTTTAATTCTTTAGATAAAATAAAACGTTTTATTTTATCTGAAATGAGTGCATTCCACGAAGTAAGGGTTTCAACAATCAAACATTTAATTCTTTAATTCCAGGAATCTACGACAGTAATTGACTAGATAATTACCTTCTTAACTTATTCCACAGAAAATGTGATAGTGGGTTTTTCCATTTTGTAGGAAGGTCCAAGTGGCGTATTCAAAATTCTTAACAGTTCACTAAAAGTAGGTACTTCAGTTGCAAGGTGCAGTTTATTGTGTATACTAGTGTTATGGAAAATTTGGAAGTGCCGTGTAAACGCCGAAAAATTGGTCCTTTAACAGTTAATGAAAAAACATTAATATTTAATTGTTTTAAATCATTTACAGACAAACGTTTATGTGAAAGTGTTGATGAGACCGTTGAGTTCGTTAGCAGTACACTTGGTGTTGAGAAATCTACGATTTACAGAGTTATTAAAGAAGAGAAATGTGGTAGTTTTCAAATGCCACGTAATGCTCCAGGGAAACCAAAATTTCAAATAGAATATCATTTTAAAGAAGGACTTCGACGGAAAGTGCATGAATTCTTCTTTAGACAAGAATTTCCAACATTGGATAAAGTTCTTGTCTCAGTTCGAGAGGATAAGGATTACCCAGAAATGAGTCGAAGTACGTTATGGAAACTTTTAAAAGAAATAGGCTTCCGCTGGAAAAAGAATCCCAGAAAGTCTTTTTTATTAGAAAGAAGCGATATTGTCATATGGAGAAGACATTTTCTAAGAACCATAAAGAAAATGAGAAACCAAAAAAGAAAAATATTTTATCTTGATGAAACATGGATCAACGAGGGTCATACTCCAAATAAATTTTGGCAGGATGAAACTGTTACAAGTCAAAGACACGCTTATCTACTGGTTTAAACCCACCATCAGGAAAGGGACGCAGGCTGATAATAGTACACATTGGCAGTTCAGACGGTTTTGTTGAAGGTGGTTTATTAACTTTTGAATCAACTCGTACCGGTGACTACCATCAAGACATGAACGCTGATGTCTTTCAAGAATGGTTCGAACAAATGATAGATCTTCTTCCTAAGAACTGTGTAATAGTAATGGATAATGCAAGTTATCACTCCAGACTTATAGAAGGACTGCCCACAACCAAGTGGTTAAAAACAGACTTGCAGAATTGGCTGAGTTCAAAAAATATTACGTACCATCCCGGATCTATAAGAAAGGAACTTTATTCGTTGTGTGCCCTTCATAAAGAACAATTTTAAAAATACGAAATTGATGAAATTGCCAAAAATCGTGGAATTCATTGTAAATTAAACCCGATTGAACTTATATGGGCACAGATAATTTCAAGAAAAAATACCACTTTTAAAATTCATGATGTTAAACAGTTGTTTTTGGAGGCCGTAAATAATGTAAAACCTGAAAACTGGGAAAAGGCAGTAAATCAAACTATTAAAGAAGAGGAAAAAATGTGAAAGCTGGACAATATTACTGATAAAATGATCGAGCCAGTTATTATAAATCTTGGTTCTGAAAGTTCATCTTCTGAATCTGATTTGGATTTGTAACAAGTAGCTGCAAGTTTTATATTAATATTTTAATTCATCTATTTAACATACCTTAGACGGTTTTAAAAACTCTTTTTCTCTTTTGTAATTTTTAAAAATTAAAAAAATGTGAATTTTTTAAAACCCTTTTTAATGTAGGCCAGTCAGTTCTAATATAGTGTGTGATAAAAGAGGTCACTTTTGTTTACATACACATAACACTTTATAACACTGAAATAATTCAATTATTTTTTACAATTATTCAAAGTAATTTTTAAATTAATCTTGAGCACGCCCATGGAGTGGTCGGATGTACCAGTTAAAATTATGCTAATTACTCTCTCGTTCATAAAAATAAACTATAACAGATTTCAAAATTGACAGTTCTCATTAGGATGGTCGACAGCAAAGATTTTTCTGCAATTTTTAAAACATATAATGTCTTATACTAAATCTACTCAGGAAAAGCCAATACTGATTATCATGAATAATCATGATACGCATATTTCAATAGACATAATTGATAAAGTCAAAAAATCCGGTGTAGTTTTATTAACAATTCATCCGCATGCATCGCATAAAATGCAGCCCTTGGACCGAGGAGTTTTTGGTCCATAAAAAACTTTTTACAACATCGTAAACAACATCGTACAACATTTTCATCGTAAATTATTCATCGTAAATTCATTGTAAATTAAACCCGATTGAACTTATATGGGCACAGATAATTTCAAGAAAAAATACCACTTTTAAAATTCATGATGTTAAACAGTTGTTTTTGGAGGCCGTAAATAATGTAAAACCTGAAAACTGGGAAAAGGCAGTAAATCACACTATTAAAGAAGAGGAAAAAATGTGAAAGCTGGACAATATTACTGATAAAATGATCGAGCCAGTTATTATAAATCTTGGTTCTGAAAGTTCATCTTCTGAATCTGATTTGGATTTGTAACAAGTAGCTGCAAGTTTTATATTAATATTTTAATTCATCTATTTAACATACCTTAGACGGTTTTAAAAACTCTTTTTCTCTTTTGTAATTTTTAAAAATTAAAAAAATGTGAATTTTTTAAAACCCTTTTTAATGTAGGCCAGTCAGTTCTAATATAGTGTGTGATAAAAGAGGTCACTTTTGTTTACATACACATAACACTTTATAACACTGAAATAATTCAATTATTTTTTACAATTATTCAAAGTAATTTTTAAATTAATCTTGAGCACGCCCATGGAGTGGTCGGATGTACCAGTTAAAATTATGCTAATTACTCTCTCGTTCATAAAAATAAACTATAACAGATTTCAAAATTGACAGTTCTCGGTCATACAGTGATTTATTATTATTTAGAAATACAAAAGATTAAAATAACTATGAACATTTAATAAATAATACAAAACATATCACATAAATAATAATATTAATATATATATATATATATATATATATATATATATATATATATATATATATATATATATATTATATTCCTTTCCGATTTCTAATGATCCTTGCTTCCTTTTAGATCATCCATAATCATCTCGGACCACCTTGTTCTAGGCCTTTTTTTCTCGTTCATAAAAATAAACTATAGGATTTATTTGGTCAAAATATTAAAATTAAATTATAATTTTTCTATACATTTTTGAGTTATTTAAAAAAATAGGTTTTTCTACAAAAGATGCAAATTTTGTTAGTACTTCCTATTAACAAACCGTTCGTCTAATTACCAAAAAATCAACAAAATCAACTAATACATAATTCAGTTCAAAAATTTTACTGTAAATTGTAATCATAAATGCAAATTTTTCGCCGACTGAATTATCCATATAAATCAGATAAGACAAGGGATCGATAACTTCGAAAATCCAACAATTTATAGGGAATATATAACGTAGAGAAAAACATGTAGACGGAATGTCTAGATGTCTGGCTGGGTGCTTTTAATAAAAAAATTACATTACACAAAAATTTGCAAAAATTTAGAAACATAGCTACAATTTTTTAATTTATGTTATTTTTTGTACTATAATTGAAAGAAAAGAAATACGATATCTAAACGATGGAGCAGTATGTCAGTTTAAAAGGAATTCTTAAGAATTTGTCTTCTTCTTAACGTGCCCTATCAAGTCCCTCTGACGTTAGCGATTAACATGGCGAAACTGTCTCTGTCTCGAGCTATTCTAAAGAGTTGCTCAGCTTTCCTTATTCCTGTCCACTCCCTGATATTATTCAACCAAGAGACCTGTTTTCTACCAATTCCTCTGCGTCCTTCGATTTTACACACCATAATAAGTTGAAGAATATTATATCGGTCTCCTCTTACTACGTTTCCAAAATAGGCCATCTTTCTACATTTGATGTTATCAAGCAGCTCGCGAGCAGCATTTGCTCTCTCAAGGACTGCCACATTTGTCAGCATATCTGTCCATGGAATTTTTAGTATACGTCTGTGCAGCCACATTTCAAATGCCTCCAAATGAATAATGGTGGATATTTTTAATGTCCATGCTTCGACACGGTATAAGAAGACTGACCAAATGTAGCATTTAACCATGCGATTTCGAAGTTGAAGTTGCAAGTTATCATTACAGACGAATGACCTCATTTTTAAAAATGTCGTGCAGGCTATCTCGATTCTACATTTTATCTCGTGATCTGGATTTAGTTGTTCAATAATAGGGCAACCAAGATAATTAAAACTGGACACTCTTTGAATTATATGACCATCAACATATAATCGTGCATCTTGATGTGCTAAACGGCTAAATACCATGTGTTTTGTTTTTGAACAGTTTATGTTTAGGCCAAACTCTCTTCCCACTGTATCAATGGCATTTAAAAGGCATTGTAGTCTATTCATATCACCACTTAAAATAACTGTATCGTCTGCATATCTGATTGTATTTATCAGAATTCCATTAACCTTCACGCCCCATTCCAAATTATGCAGAACTTCTTAAAATATTCTATCTGAATATAAATGAAATAACAGTGGGGATAGTATACAACCGTGTCTGACACCTCTTTGTATTTTACATATTTCTGTTGATTTTCCGTTTATGCAAGTTGTCGCTGTTTGACGCCAGTATAGCTTTTCTATGAATCGTATGTCTTGACTATCAACTCCTTTATCTTTTAATATTGTAATTAATTTGTGATGCTGTACTCGATCAAAGGCCTTTTCATAGTCAATAAATACAGCAAAGACGTCTTTCCTTTGATCTCGACATTTTTGCAGTAATACATTTAGTGCAAAGAGGGCGTCCCGAGTTATCAGTCCATTTCTGAAGCCAAATTGTGTTTCATCCTGGTCTTCTTCACATTTATCTCTGATTCTACTGTGGATGATGCGTAGAAATATTTTCAAAGTGTGGCTCATAAGGCTTCGTCATCATCTTGGTGCTACAGCCCTTAGAGGGCCTCGACCTTCTCAAGCTTTCTACGCCATTCTGTTCTGTCCCTTGCTTGAATTTTCCAGTTGCCGAATCCGATCTTCTCCGCATCTTGTGTTACCCCATCCATCCACCTCAGCTTTGGTCTACCCCGTCGTCTCATTCCCACAGGTTGGGCTGTTAGAATCTTTTTTATCATGTTCGATTCAGGGGTCCGGGCTACATGTCCTGCCCACTGCAGGCGGTTTCGCTTAATTATAGTGGTAATATCTTTACCACCAAACGTATGCTTGTAGATATTCTGCAGTTCGAAGTTATATCTACGCCTCCATATTCCGTTCTCACAGACCGCTCCAAATATCTTGCGTAGCACCTTTCTTTCAAAAATGGATAGAGCGGATTCATCTGTTTTCGTTAGCGTCCATGCCTCTTATTCGTATGTAAGAACGGGGACTATCAGTGTTCTATACAGCCTTATACGAGTTTTTTGAGACAGACGTTTGTTAGCTAAGTACTTTGATAGACCATAATAACACCTGTTTGCAATTATTATTCGCCTTTTTATTTCCTCAGATGTATTATTATTGGGGTTAACCGATGTCCCTAGATATATGAACTCATTGACTGCTTCGAAGTTTTGGTCATTGATGATTAAATTTGTGTCAACATTTCCAGCTCTTGTGTTTGTGTTAGTCGCCATGAATTTGGTTTTATTTTGATTTATATGTAACCCCATTCGTTCTGCTGCTGCTACTAGCTCGGTTAGGATTTCCGCAGTTCTCGCCCTAGTTCTTGTTATAATGTCCACGTCGTCTGCCTATGCTAGAATTTGGACTGATCTATTAAATATTGTTCCCCTGCTATCTAAATTAGCGTCTCGTACAACTTTTTCTAAGGCGACATTAAAAAGCTGACACGCCAGCGCATCTCCCTGCCTTAACCCCCTATGTATTTGAAATGGGGTTGACGAGCCGTTTTGAATTTTTACTGCTGATAGCATCTTTGCCATTGTCACTTTTATCAATCGTATGAGTTTTTTTGGAATTCCTAACTCATTCATAGCGTTGTAAAGACTTGGTCTTAAGACACTGTCATATGCCGCTTTAAAATCGACAAAAATATGATACATATCTATGTTAAACTCTTGCGCTTTTTCGAGGATCTGTCGTAGTGTAAAGATCTGGTTAATGGTTGAACGTCCAGGCCTGAATCCTGCCTGATATTCCCCTAGAAACATTTCAGTATATTCTCATAAGGCTTATCATTCTATAATCGCTACAGTTTTTCGGACGTTGTTTTTTTGGTAGTGTTATGAATTCGGACTTTAACCAATCTTCAGGAATATCACCAGTCGAATAAACATCATTGAAAAGCTTGACCAGAATTCCAATGTTCTCCTCATTTATAAGTTTTAACATCTCTGTCGGTATGTTATCAGGGCCAACGGCTTTCTTGTTCTTTGCTAACTTTATAGCATGCAGTATTTCTGATTTTAGTATTTCTGGTCCTTCACCTTCAACTAAAGTCTCCAGTTCTTCGGGTCTATCATCATTATACAGTTCACTTATATAATTACACCAGGTTGTTCGAATTTCATGTTCGTCTATTATCATTTTTCCCAAAGAATCGGTTATAGTATGTGGAGTTTTTTTATGATAACGACCAGCTACTTCTCTAACTTTTTTCCTCTACTTCTTTGCAACTCCTCTACTTCCTTGCATTTATCCTCCATCCATTTTTCTTTAGCCACCTTTATTTTTTATTTAATTAGTTTCTGTTTTCCTTATATTCTGTCTTGTTACCTTTTAGTTTCCTTCTCTGCTCCATTAATTCCAGGATTTCATCAGTCATCCATTGTTGTTTTTTGTGCCTATGTAACGTTGTTGAATATTTTTCTATTACTTTCAAGGTAAGATCTTTAAATGTGTTCCATATTTCTGTGTTGTTTTCATTTATTGGTTTCTTTAGCTCATTGCTTAAGTCATTTTCTATTAACGTTTTGTTGGATATTGAGATATTTAATTTTGGAGTTTTGGGGCTTTCTTGGACTTTTTTGAGCTTCACTTTGATGTCAGTTATTACAGGGTTATGATCTAAACCGATATCTGCACCAGGATATGTCGTTACTCTGGTGACGCCATTCTTAAATCTCTTGTTTACCAGAATATAGTCTATCTGATTTCTAATCATATGTAGTGAATTATCTCCTGGTCCCCTTCATGTGTATAACCTTCTTTTGTGTAATTTGAACCATGTATTTTTGTCTACATACTTTTAATTGCAGAATTATAGGTGATTTGCAGGCATTTCCTCAATACATATTAGGCAATCTATCGTTTGCAGGAAGTTGAACAAACTTTAAATTAGCCACTAATCGATATGTTTCATATTTACATACGGTAAAACTATACAAATTCCGGAAATTAGGATTATTGTGAGGTTACAAATGACTGGACTAATTTGTAATTAATCACCTGTCTCTTTGTTTTTCCTAACATACCCTTACCTTCGTGTTTTGTAAGTTGTCATTAACATCTTGCAGCCACTTTCATCCTGGTCTTTTCGTTTTCTTTCTTCCTGCTGGATTCCAATCTATCATTACGTTCACTGCTTCGTGAAGTTCGTAAAGCCACTGCTTCATCTTTCGTTCACCCAACATAACCTAGCCACCTAGTTCTACCTTACTTTATTTTGGTCACGATATCTTCTTTCAGCACTTTTTTAATCTATGCTTATTTTGATCTGTTTTTCATCAATTGATCAATTGTCATTTTTTCTCCTGCGTACAATAATATTGATCCAATTATTTTAACATTTTATAACAGACCCTGTACTAAATACTACAAAAACGTCAAAAAAATTGACGTTTGACAAAAATACGTTGACAATAGAAACAACCACAGATAAGGTTTTTCAAAAGGGACAATGGTTTTATTTAGTGCATTTTAATAGTACTGGTATAAGTGATAATATATCAAAACCGCTGAGCAAGGAAGGGAGCGCATTATCCTAGATACTTTTAACATGGTACAATTTTTCTATTGCTTATGCTAAATTGCTATAATTACATCATCAAAACTCCATTTCTAGATGATTTGGGAATCTATATAAACCTTGGGTCTAATTTCCGAAGATAATTATAACTTCGGCTGCGACATTTCGTCAAAGATTCTTGTATATCCGAATTTTGTTAAGTTGTTAAGGAATGTCGGGTTGGTATCGGAAATTAAGATGACGGTATTAGATTAGGTGGTTGCAGTAATATAGGATGTCGTGATATGTTGCGTGTATATATGAGTTAGAGGACAGGATAAAATTAAGTGGACTTCCCTGGAAATCTTCCATCTGTACTGAGTGATCATTAGTGCAGCTATTAGGGCAATAAATATTTTAAGCAAGTTAATGCGTTTGTTTCAGATATTCGCAAGCTCAAAAAGTTATTGCTACTACTGCGTTCTTTTTCTTCTTCATATCTGCAGCAGCGCGGACAAGCTGCTCAGATGTTGTATTGAATCAGATTCTGAGTTTCTTTAACCAATATATTCTTCTTCTTGCTGGACCTCGTTTTCCACATACTTTTTCTTGAAGGATGGCTTGAAGAAGAGCATATCTGGATTTATTTCGCATAATATGTCCGAAGAACTGTAAGTTTCGAGATTTGATGGTGGTCAGTTTAACTCTCAGTTCTTATTCTTTCTTTTAAGGACCTTCTCATTTGTGACTCGGTCAGTCCACGAAATCTTAAGCATTCTCCGATATAGCCACATCTCAAATGCTTCCAGTTTTCTACACATATCAGAGCGAAGATGCAGGTGTGTTTGTCCTTACACCTTGTCCTGATGGCTTTGTTTCGCGCACCAGTCATAGGTCGCTGGTTTTTTCCCTTGGGAACAAGGTTTTTCCTTAGGGAAATAGTTTCACTTTATATTGTTTGAAGGACCACCCAGAAGACTAAGACAAATGAAAGACTCGAAAAGAACGTTTTAACAAGTCTATTTAAACGATTACAACGTATTTTGGACGCCGATAACTTGCATACGATACACACTTGTCGGTGATACAATATTAACCCGTACTAAGTAAACTTATTAATATCACGACGGTGTTAAAGCTTCTTAGGTGCGGCTAGGAGCCTTCATCCAAAGCTGGAATTTGAACTGATACTAATTTGATGGATTTGAACTGCGAACTGATGTCCACTCTCTCCCTTCCAGCACTAAGCTCGTGATTGTTTCTAAACATTCAGAAATCTCCCCCTGAGTCCCTCGACGTATTTTAAGGATATGTTTACATTTCAAATACCTTCGACTTTCAATTCATTGGTAAAAACTACCTGAGAAGGGTATTTGTCTCAACTTTCGGAATTTTCGAATGAGTCAAACAACAGCCACCTTTACTTCCAAGCCATGAAGTAGAAATTTGGCAACAACGCGTGGTAGTCCGACTGTGGTTTGTTTTGTTTAACATTTCATATAGGAAGGCTTGTAAAGTTTGTTGAATTTAGTGTTTTTTAAACTTTATTCGATTGTCTTATCTGTAAATTGTGTTTAAATTAATTAGAAAATATTAATATAAGTGAAATTTCATTAAATTTAGAACTTTTAGAAGATTCTTAACGACAATTTAAAAGGCAAGTATAAATATAACCTACAGAACAAACTGAAAATAATAATACTTTTGCTTCTTGTTACAAAATATGTAAACTAAAAACAACAATAATAATACTTTTGTTTTTTGTTACAGATGCTCTGGCATTGTTGTGTACCTGGTTGCAAAACCAATTATGCCAGTACTTTAAAAACGAAACAGGCAGAATAATTCTAAGGATTTTAATATTCTCAGGAAGTCCAATTGTTAATACCGATTATTTTACCTCAAACTTTCCAATAGTCGTTAAGGCCTTACCTTCTGAGAAATACATACGACTGTCCGATGATTTTAAGTGGAGGATATAGCTTCTTCTTCTTTTTGCTTGGATATTTAGTGAAATTTTTAAGGGACTTGTTGGTAGGCAGTTGTTGAGTGAGGTAATATCTCGTGAGACTTGTTAGTGGGCCGTTGTTGAGTTAAGGCCAATATCTCGTGTTACGCTTTGCTCACTTTATTTCTTATCGTATCGTCTTTATTAATTATTTTCTAAGTGTGTATACACTTTATGTTTGAGTTTTCTTTCCTTAGACTATATTAAATTATATATAGTTCTACACTACCTTTAATGGTTAATAAATTCAGTGTTTAGTACCAGAAAAGTATTAAATTCAGTGAATTAAGCTGCCTTCGTCAAGATCTACTGTAAGTAATCTTTATCTACATTTATCTGGGCGAGTAATATGGTATGGAATCATATCACCTGCCATTATCTGGACGTATCATCCATATCTTCACCTGTAGATTGCCGATTTTTGAATGTAATTTAAAGAACCATTCAATAAATTTCTATAAATAATACCTATGAACATACAAGTCCCAATTTTTTATTAAATAATAGTGTGAGATAGTTAATTGACTTAACCAAGTGCGGTTTGGTTTATGTTTTTATTTCTGTAACCTTTTTGTATTTTTGTATATTTAGTGTTAAGTAATTTTTGCTATCTTTTGTATTTCCTATAATTTTTGTTCATTATCTTTCCTATGATATCTCGAGATACGCCAAACTATATTTGTATATGATGGCCTTATATATCTTGGTAAAGGTATTTTCTTATTACTATTGCTTAATTTAATACATATATAACACCATTTCATAGTTGTGTATTTTTATTACTTGTGTTGCATTTAGCAGAATCATAATTTTGTGTTTAATATATTGTTATTGTTTTATGCATGTATTTTATTTGTCGGCTCCTAACAAGTTCCCTGATAAAATAATAGCTCTGAACAATTAGTATCTTTAAATATTACTATGCTTTTGAACTGTAGAAAGATCAGGCTGATTAAGTTTCGTAGGTAAGTAAGTGTAATACTTAATATATTTATTATTTGTTTATATATTGCGTTGACCAGATTTATTTGATAATTTACTATTGGTAGCTTTCCTTGGGTTTGATCTCTGAACCTAAATATCTTTTCTTATCTCTTTTCTTTTCTAAGGTTTTCTTAATTTTCTCCTTAACCCCAAAAAATTGAGTGGCGCCCTGTTTCTATCTTCTCTTATCTTTGGTAATTTTACCCCTCTATCTTTTTGTTTATTTCTGTATCTTTTCTAATATCTCTTATCCTATCTTTACCTATTTCTTTTATTAGATCCATTCCCGGTTCCAAAAGCTAGTTTCGAACCCACGACTCGCTCTCCACCAACCATCTGGCTGCCGTCCGCAGTGTCTCCATTGGTTATCTTTCTAGCACCACCCAAAAAAGATTTCCGAGGTTACAGTATTGCATTAATATATCAATAATATAAAAAATATGAAATTACGATCTGATAAAATAAAAATGAAATTTTTTTGTTTGTGAATTTATCTACCCCAATGGGATCTAAATATTTAACAGTGTCAGATTCAAAGAGATCAAATCATCACTCAAACTCCAAAACATTAATTTTGGACGTTAAACAACCCCCACAAACACTTTTGAATCGATTACAGCCTCTTACCAACCAAACTTCGACATTCATCCATTACTCCAAAGCCAGCGTTGTTTATTTAACTTCATCGATTAATTTAAAATTTAAATGAATCCCGCCGCTGACGAAAAATATCAACAAGAGTCCCATCCCTATTCCGTTCCCCTACCGACTTCAAAGGGCGATAACGGCGATATCGAGAATAATAAATATTACCCCAAACGGGGTAATATATGAACATAATTACACCTGTATTTCAACTGATAATCAGCGAGCTATTTCAAGTTGCCCAGCGCGTCGCGAAGGGACCTAACTAACGACGGTGGACGGTTTAAACGTCCCTTTTTGTCGCAAGGACGTGCTGAACGGCGACAGCAGGGTTCTTACAATTTCTGGGGTGGAAGGTAGTTTATTGTGCCACTAAATAGTATCGCCTGTATCGTCTATAAATAACTATTATATGAAGCTTGGTATTTATATACATGATTGTGGCAAAAAATTTATGTTATATGTTATTTATATGTACATTGTTATGTTTCTACTTATTTCTTTATGTATTTGTTTATAAAAAATTATACTTATATTTATTTTTAATTAATAATTAATGAATCTCTGAATAATCTTTGCATTCAATCACATAAATGCAAAACCAATACTCAGAGGAAGCTCATGGATAAATAAAATTTAAAAATAAAATATAACCGTATATTAAAAACAAATGTTTCTACCAAAGAAATGAACACAAATTTTAATGACAGTATAAATTGCAAAAAACAAACAGTCTATGAAAAGAGTAAGTAATTAAATATAAAAAGGCATATAAAAAAATACCGCAAGTTTTTTTTAAAATAGAAAGTTATCGAGTATAGATACAATAATGAATTATGTTTGCAAGAACTAATTTAAAAATATATTGTTTGTGTAAACAGAAGTCCTCGCAACGGAGAATAATATTAGAAAGAAATATAGAGATATATCTGATTACCTTGGAACAATTTTTATTTACGATGTCTATACTATTATGTGGGTACTAACAACTGCTATCACGTTTCACTGAATTTAATTTTAACTTCTCAAAAAATATTAATTTGTACTTGTTACTTTTACGGATGCCTACAAGGCTTATGGTTAACAAAGACCGACACTTTTTACTTTTTTTAAACACAAACTGCTCCTTTCAGCTATCGGGAATTAACTCTCTACACTGTCTCTACACTCACTGTCGTTTTATTTTAGTCCAAAAACTCTCTTGGCTTAACACCCCCTTTCGTCAATAACGTTTCTTTCTTTTCATTGGTCAAAACAAATATGCCTCTTTCTTCATTTCAACGTCTTAAAATTTCCCAGTCGTAAGTACCATTTTCTAGTAACTCCAAATTCAGGACTTCTTTCAAACAAACTTTTTCGTTAATTTTATGTTTAAACACAAATTGTTTTTAAATCCACTTCAAAACGAATAAACAATTCCATAAATATTATCGATTATATTACAAATATGTTAACAAAGACAACTGTATACTGGGTAAAGCCAATACCTATGTTAACAATATGGTAACAATAAACAGACAAATAGGTATTTTCACGTATTACAAAATGACAAATTTTATGTATACAATAGATAGATTTTTTCTTCTTCTTCTCTACCTTTATTTACCTACAAAAATATAGGTAGAATATTAGGTAGAACGAGATGTAACAATATACTTACTTACTTACTCCGTGGCGTTACAACCCTTCGTGGGTTTTAGCCGACTCGACAACATGCCTCCACTGTTTTCTGTCTTGAGCAACCTCCATCCAATTCTCCACGCCCATAGTGCTTAGGTCTCCTGCTATATTATCTCGCCACCGGAGACGAGGGCGTCCGCGTGGTCTCCTTCCAGTTGGGACTTCCTCCCACACCAGTCTTACTGTTCGTTCGTCAGAATGTCTTCTGAGGTGTCCCGCCCATTGGAGTCTTCTGGACTTTATTTCTTTTATGATGTTGGCGTCTGGGTAAAGTTCTTCAAGCTCTTTATTAGTTCTTATCCTATATTGTCCTGATGCTTCATCAAGCACCGGACCAAAGATCTTCCTTAGGATTTTTCTTTCCCAAACACGTAGTCTCTCTTCATTTGCCTTTGTTATCGTCCACGTTTCGCTTCCATACATCACAACGGGTCGTATGATTGTTTTATAGACCTGTATCTTCGTACGTCGTGTCAGTTGTTTTGATTTTATAAGGTTTTGGAGGGCAAAAATACATCTGTTGCCGGCCTGAATCCTGTTGTTTATTTCTTGTGATCCGTTATTGTCTTCAGTTATTGTTGTTCCAAGATACTTGAATTCTCTAACGCGCTCAAAGTTAAAGTCATCAATGGTAATGTTCTGACCGATTCTGTCGGTATGTAACAATATGTATAAATATAATAATTATAGAAAGTGTTTCATTTCAAAATTCAGGAAAAAGCCTTTTTTAACAACCCAGAATATAAAACAGCGATTAACCGTATTAAGCTATTCTCTTTCAAATCGGTAAAAGTTTAGAAAGTTGATTTATGTAGATTTTTTTGTTTGATGTGTAATTACAAGAAAATAATAAATAAAATAAATAAATAAAATAAATATAAAATAAATAAATAAATAAATCAATCAATCAAATAATTAACAAGAAAAATATAAATTTGATGGATTTCGTAGGAACTGAAAATTCTGTTTGTTTGTTTTAAATACTAAAACTCATTGATTGAAAGAGGGGAGGAGAATCTGTATGTTTGACTGATGTTTTGAGGTAGAAGGAAGGGGAATCGTTAATCAGTTTGTTTCTGTTCATGAAATATATAATATCTTAAGCTGAAAAGGGATTGCAGGCCGGTGCATTTTGTCGGGATAGGGACGAAACGTTATTTATATTTGGTTTGTTTTTAATTTTTAATGTATTATATCAATATATTTTAATTGTATTGAATATTTTGGTATTTCTTTTATTTGGTTCTATTTCTTTTGTATGTGTTGAACACTATTAAAATACAAAAATGTTTTAGAACTCATAAAAAACCCTGAGATTAAATTTGAACATCTGATTTGCAATTGGGCGTCTATAATTAAGATCATTGATATATTTATTGAATAAAAAAAGAAAAAAAAAACTTATTATTATAAATTTTTGTTTTATCAATTTTATTAAATTTATCAAATTTAGTATCGGTATTTAAATCTAAAATAAATTTCAATATCAAAATAATATATATGGAAAGGCAATGTTTAAGTTACAAGAACATAGTATTATTTTATTTTTCGGCTATAATAAACTGAAAGATTGAAAGTATAAGATGTCTTGATGTTGAAAATTAAAAATTGAGATTTTAACAATCATAACATAAACCGTAAGAAGACCAGGGCTAGTTGACTAAATGAGTTAGTTGACTAATTTCCTCTAGTTCCTCTAATGTGTAACAGATGTCGCATGTAGATACGATACATGGTCGCTTGTGTTTTGTGTCGATGATATGATACTTGACAATTCCCATCACGTACTCAGAATTTATGAACTATGTTGGCAATTTACAATGCAAACTACTAGCATATGCTGCTGCTATATTGCACATCTTTCTTCAAATGTAAATCAATATGAAGCGTCAATCGTCTTTATTTTTGTTACAGCAGAACTATGGGAACCTACAAGAGGAAAAGTGATAAGCGCAAGACGGTACCCAATATCATCCAACGAGCAGTTTTAACAGTTTTAAATAAAGTGATGCAAATACTTCTCAATATCACAGAAACACTTCAGCGCTATCTAGTTAAAGTCAGATTACATGGTAAGAATGTAAAGCTAGAAAGTGTAGGTTATTTTAATGAATGAAATATTTTTTATGAGGAGCAGAACTCTAGCTAATTATCTGAAGCAAGCTTTGTAAACCAACAGGCAATTGACAAGGTAAACAGTTACACATATCTTGGTACTAACATAAACTGTCAATGGGACCACTCTACTGAAATAAAACAATGCATAGGAAAAACAAGATCAGCGTTCGTAAAGATGAAGTCTCTTTTTAGAAGTCAGGATTTACCACTTTTACCAAAATCTTTATAGAGTAGAGGCATATCCGCTCTCTGAAGCATCTTTGGGAAAGCTCAGAGAATTCGAGATGTGGTGTTACAAGCATATCTAACGAATTTCATGGGCGGATCGTGTGACTAATATTGAGGTCCTACGCAAAATGGTCAAGTAATACGAGATCACTAACACAACAAAAGACCGCGAAATAGAATATCTTGGCCATGTTATGAAAAATGAACACATATTTATATGGCTTATTACAACTCATTCCTCAGGGCAAGGTATTTAAAAAGGGAGGACCAGAAAAATACTGTAATTCAGCTATGGATCACTTCTTGGTGAACAATCCAGGTAAGACATTTTCCATATATGATGTTCCTGGGACTGTAAAATTGAGTCTACCCTCTAGCTGCTACGCCAACTAATATAATGACTGGGCCTAGTAAAACAGAAATAGTCCTCTAAATAAGAGTATCTTCATATAGAGTGACTTATTGCCATCATATGTGATATTCCACTTCTTCTTTTTGTAGTGACTATCCGTTTCGGATGTTGGCGACCATCATGGCAATGTTTATTTTGCAAACTGCTGCTCTAAAAAGATTTGTGATCCTTCGCCTTTCTGGTCCTCGTTTTCCTTATATAATTAATAGCAGCAACCCATATATTTCGCTGTTTCTCATTTTGTGACTGAGGTATACGATTTTGCCTGTTTTTATTGTAATCAACAACTCTTTTCCTTGTTGCATCCTTAATAAAACGCCCTGGTTAGTAACGTGGTCGGTATAGGATATCTTCAGGAGTCGATGATAAAGCCATATTTCGAAAGCCTTAATTTTCTTGCAGGTAGCGTCTGTAACAGTCCACGACTCAACTTCGTACAACAGTATAGGAAAGATATAAGATCGTAGTAACCTGATTTTTATGGTTACTGATAAATCATAGCATGTGAAAAGCTTGGCTATTTTTTGAAATGCAGATCATGCTTTCTCTATCGACGCTACACACCAGCAAATAAAGAAGGAAATACTATTGAAAACAACAGAAATATTTTAACAGTGGAGCAAGCTAAAATAATGAATAATCCACCGAAAATTCTACAGCCTGTCGATACTACGATACAAGATGCTGTCGCAGAAGAAAGACAGAATGCGAGAGAAAAGAAAGGTCCACATAAACGAAAAACGTGCAAACAAAAAAAAAGACAATAAAAACACGAAAATTGGAGATGGTCGAAAATTTCTTTTTTTGGAGAAGAAAACCCGCTTTAATCTACGTTTGTAGCTCATTATTTTCTACATTTTTGGAATCTGAGAGTGAAACTGAGTGCTTAGTATGTGAAGAAGCCTATTAAAATAGCACTAGAGGTGATGTTTGGATGCAATGCACCCATTGCTACAGATGAGCTCACATAAAATGCGCGAACAAAAGTATTCACTTTTTTCGTATGCATTAATAGTGATTCAGATGATGATTTATGACTTTCGTTTTTAACTGTTAGATGTTCTTTATGTCATTGGTAAAAATAAACGTGAAAAATTGAATCTGCATTTGTTTTTGGATTGTGTCAATATTACTGCCCTTACGATATCACTAAGAAAATATTTAATCAACTAACTCCAGGCCGTTAGTCAACTAAACCCGCACCCGGGGCTAGTTGACTTATTTTGCAAGACAGTCAAAATTTGCTTGAAACTTTTCTCTACAGAAAATTCGAATTACTTATAATTGCATGTACAATACCTTAAGGAGTATAGAACCAGCTGATATACTTAAATTTAACAGTACGCAAAATATAAATTAATTATTAAAAAAATAAGTTAACAAACTTATAGTCAATTATAGTCTATTTTAAAAATAAGTTTTTTATAGGAAAGTCAGAAAACTAATTTTCAAGTATCTAATGCTAAAAATTAAAAAAAAAATAATGTGTTACTTCTGTCTAAGAATTTATTATAACTTCAACTACTACAAAAAACGGACCAAACCTCTAAAATTTTTTCGTCCAATCAATTCTTGGTGAATCATAATTGTACAAATTATGTTAAATCAAATCTAAAAATAAAAAGGTATACCTAAAAATCAATGAGTTACAAACGAGTTCCGCCCTATTTACACTACCAATTAAAATTATTAATAGAATAGTACTCCTAAAACTGTATACTTAATTTATCTACTACAAAAAACAGACCAAACCTGTGTTCGTAGTTCTTTGCCAAACCTCTAAAACTCTCAGGTCCAATGAATTCTTGGCAAATCATAATTGTACAACTTGTGTCAAATCAAATCTAAAAATAAAAAGGTAGTACTTAAAAATCAATTAGTAAGAAACCAGTTCCGCCCTCTTTAAACTACGAATTAAAATTAAAATAGTAGTCTTGGTGGGATGATACAATAAGTACCGCCTTTATTATCTATTTACTAACAAGTTAGCAATGTAGAACCGACATGAATTTATAGATTTAAAAGAAGTAGTAAGCACACTAATGATGCAGAACTGTGTTAGCGGACGAGGACTATAACTAAGAGTGAAGACGATCTATAAAAAATAAGTTTTAATAGTTGGCTTCCTAAATTGGTGGATTTAGTAATAGACATTAATATTACACTCTCCTGACGAAGAAATTATATTTCTGTCCGATCTTGCTTCTTGAACTTGGAAAAAGTTATTGAAAATTGGACCTCTAGATTAGACGACGTCAGAGCCAGGCATAACAGTCATATGCCAAAAATCATATTTCAATTATAATGACAAAAGATTATCTTTCGAATAAAGTCAATTTCATATCAACTAAAATGATTTAATACGTATTAAAGTGCCTTGGTATATTAGAAACGTCGACCTCCAAAGGGATCTGTAAATCGAAGAAGTCGACAAAATAATTAAGAAGAAGGCAGGATGTGATGAACAGCTCCTACATTTAAATGTAACATCGAGGCCATCCAGCTCCTTGATAATACTGGCATAGTATAAATAGGTTCAACGGAACCTCTTTATAATGTGGTACTGGTTAGAAAGAGGGCTCAAAAGAACAACACTATTTGAGTTAGTTTGGCAATGCTAATTTTTAAGTTTGCTTGCAGATATTTTCTTACTGAAATCATCATTTTGGTTTAAGTCCTTTCATAAATGATCAAATGTTTTTTTTTTTATTTAAAAAAAAACTAACACCAATTTTTCATTCTGCCAACTTTTCAACCAGCCTATTTTTTTAGATATTTTTACTGCATTGTTTTGGTTTTGCTCATATTTATAAGCCGTTGACTATTCACGGGCAGCGCTGACATATATATTTGTTTTGTAGTAATAGGGAGTTAAAGTGCAGGGCAAAACGTTAACGTTAACGTATAATTTGACAGCTACTCGTGCGCAGTAGAGGAATACATACGTTTGCGTTAACGGGTCTCCGTAACCTTGCGTGCGTTTACGGATTCCCTTAACGTTATCCAAATTGTTCGGATGGTTCCGAGTATTACCGAATTTCTGTCAAATCTCCGAAAATTAAGGTTGATCTGCACCCTCGATTAATTTGTTTCTGATCCTAGAGATGGCTCTACTGCGGCATGCTACTGTGGTAAATTTTTTAACTTAATTGTAGATTTCTACATGACGACTCTGTAATATTTTCAAATCCTAATATAAATTGCAGTTTTCTGTCAGTATATCAATTGGCTGAGTTGCCAAGTTGTGTAGACAGTAATTTTATCAAATATGCTATAACTTAAATGGTTACTAGTAGACCAACTAAGCAAAGATATCTTATAACAACATCTTTATGTATAATACTTTACTGTTCTGCTATGTCAGTCGGAATATAATATACCAAATTCATTCATTATCTAAACAATTTTACCGACAAAGAAATTATGTATGTTGCGGCTTTCTTTGTGAGTATAGTATTTCCATTAAATTCGTACATCATATTATATTACATTTTTGTTAATAGTTAAAAATTAAAAAATGATCTGGTATTATGATTATGTAATATTTTAGTGGAAAATGACAAACATGTTATTTAAGTCTGTTTATTAATATCTATTACTATATGTCTTTATGGATTAATAAATTTTACTATGTCTTCTTCTTCGGTTATATTTATATTTCTTATTTCATGCTTCATTGTTCTGGCTTTATTGGTCTGTTTATTCTTATAATTTTTCTTTTAATAATTCTTACTTTTTCTTCATCTTTTTTCGTGAGACACCTTACTTCCGCTTCTTATGCTATCATCGGTCTAATTGCTGCGCTATGTATTTTTGTCTTTGTTTCTTTTGCTGTTTTTTTTTTTATTTTTAAGTAGTGGGTGATATTTCCAAAACACCCCGTTCTTCTCCCGCCTTGTGTGCTTGGTGGGATTCCTTTTTTTTTGTGTATGCCTGGTTAGAAATGACTGAGTCGATAATAAGTTGTTCTTTGCAACTCATGGAGCCCTTAGCGCATCCTTTCTGTTGAGGTTCTATGAGTATTATTATTATTATTATCCAGATTTAGCCATACGGCTCACACTCGCTCTAAGGGGAAAATTCACTCATCCCAGATACCTACGGTATCAAAAGGATTGAGCTCTGGTGGGACTCTTTCCATGTTATCGAAAGAATGTATCAGTATGAATGTAATCAGTGGTAGAAAGAATAATAGGTATCGTCTGGGTACTTTCCATTCTCCATTGTCTCCTTATTTGTATTTCCAGATCTCTGTACTTGGCGATCTTTTCGTTGTACTTAACACGCAGATTATTGTTGTTAGGTATCGCCACATCGATTAGAGTTGTTTGTCTTGTTAGTTTATTAACTAGCACGAGATCTGGTCTATTATGTGCTACAGTTTGGTCTGTGAGCACAGTGCGATCCCAGTATAGCTTGTAGTTGTATTCTCAAGCATACTTTCTGGAACGTATTGATAATATGGGAGATGGTTTGTTTGTTATTATTATTATCCCAGATTTAGCCATACGGCTCACACTCCCTCTAAGGGGAAAATTCACTCATCCCAGATACCTACGGTATCAAAAGGATTAAGCTCTGGTGGGACTCTTTCCGTGTTATCGAGCCCTAGGTGACTTGGTATGTTGCAGTATCTCCCAAGAATTTTCTTACACATCTGGAGGTCGCGAGGAGTACAGCTTTCTGTATGGCCTTATAAAGATGTTCATTTAGACCCAGCTGTTTTATGTTCGCTATGAGGTTTTTGGGAATAACACCAGTAGTAGATAAAACAATAGGTAGTGTCTGGGTACTTTCCATTCTCCATTGTCTCCTGATTTGTTTCTGTCTGTCTGAATTATTATTATTATTATTATTATTATTATTATATAATAATATTGAGCCAAAGCAGAGCTTATGTGGCCCAAATTACAAAATATTTGTATGTACTAAACTAAATAATATAATATAAATCAAATTTTCTCACAAAGTAAAAATAAAAATAATTTTTAAAAGAATTAGTACTTACAAAAAGTTCTGGCAATAGCAAATTACAAAAATACAAATATTACCAAGTGCACATAAGTTTTCAAAAGAAAAAAATACAACCAATATAATTAACATAAGACTAGGTACTATATTTTGTTCGTTTTCATCAAACTTGTTTTTGAAACTATTTAAACTGGTAGCTTCTACTATGTCATCACTTAAACCGTTTAATTTATCAAAAACTCGGTTAACTAAAAAGTTTTGCCTTAAGGTGGTTTTAAAATACTTCTTTTCAATTTATATTTATGACCTCTTAATCTACCAACCCCCTCCAAAAATCCCCACTAAGAATTATATAAGTAGATATGACATCATATCTTTCTCGTCTAAGAGTTAATGGAGACAACTTGAGCTTTCTTAGTCGGGTTTCATAGTCTAATCTTCCATAATTAAAAGGTAGCTAGGTCCCTCTTAGTTGTACTCCTTCTAATAAATTAATGTCTTTTTGCAAATGAGGTGACCAAACTGACACTGCAAATTCTAGGTCAGGTCTGACATAACTTTTGTAGAATTTCAAAAACAAGTCTGCAGATATTCTATGAAAAGCTTTTGTGATAAATAATAAAGCAGAGTTCGCTTTACTAACTACTTTTGGTGTTTGAGTAGACCAACTTATTATTTGACAAAAAGTCAGAAGACTTAGCATGTAAAGAAGCAATATTAGTCTAAAAAATATTTATTGTTGTCAACTATATTTGTTTTTTTGCGGAATTTTGTTGGTTAGTACTAATAATAGTTGGAACTTTATTAATATACTTTATTGTTAGTTCCTTGTTAAGTAGATTACGTTTTTCCAGTTCCTCTCGCACTTTATTCAAATAGTTTATTTGATATTTAGTTAAGTCATCCTTCAATTGAATTCTAGAAAATTTGGTTCCTAACAACCTCATATTATTGCGCAACATAAATAATGGACTATCATTATCTGCAAATTTAACCTTTAATGGCCGTTATGCAAGGAACACTATTGTTTATAAATAGTAAAATAATTTACTAAAACCGCCTAAATAGGTTTTTAAAACTAAATAAGTTTTTTATAGATATAATACTTATAGAGTGTAAATTTTATGATATCATACTTTCAAAATAAAAGTTGCAGTATCTACTATTCTGTAACTCTGTAAGTTTCAGCATGACCAGTTTAAAATTCAAACCGATAACATTCCTACTAAGTTTTGTTATATTCTGCCAAATTGTTGTACAAACTAATTGATATGGCAACCCTGTTACTATGTCGTTTCGTTTGAAGCGTTTCGAAGCCGAACGTAATGCTATCTATCGATGATAAATACTACCACTGTTTCAGATGGAGCCATCTCCCTATATTACACATTTGAAGGCGGCGGTTCAAAACATAATTCTTGTTTAACGAGATTTTTCATATGTTTAAAAAAAATATTTAACGTTTTATTGCAAATATTTTCCACTTTTACAGTTTTATATATGTTGTTATTAAAAAAATTTTTGGTTTCTTACCGGAAGCTTTATTATAAGCAGAAACATACTATTTTTTCCTACTGGGACAAAACTGTAAATTCAAAAATTAAAAAAAAAATTCCTAAGTATTTCTTATAATTATATCTTGATGCTGTAAAAAAATTAATAAAATTATATGTCTGGTTTTCCCGCTTTATACTTGGAAAAAAGTAGTTTTTTTGAGTTTTTTTAAAAACGAAAACATGAAGTTTGCTTAAAAGTTGTCAAAACGGTTCTAGTCATCTCATACACCTTCTCAAATTTTTTCAAATTTTTTGAATTTGGAATTTATTTTTTGGGGGGTGCAGATCAACCTTAAAAACTTTTTGTTGTTTTGTGATTTTAACCAAAGATTCATCTTTTGTTTGTATTATTGTAATCTAAAAATAGTGAAAAAAATCGAAAAAAAAAACGGATATCAATTTTCCAATAAGTTATTACCAAATACATGTAGAAGTACAGCATCGTACATGTCATCATCCTCGAAATCAGATTCCCCACACATTTCAAATATTAAAGATATCTTCCATTCTGCTGTAAAAGCAATCAAAATATTTCATAAAAAACTAACCAAACCAGGAAAAAAATATAAAAGGACACTGTCTAATCATTCAAATTTGTAATTAATCCACAACAAATTTGAGTAAAAGTAAGGTTAGAAACACACGTTAGACGTTAACGTTTTACACTTCACAGCTAAAACGTATAGTGTCCGTAAACGTAATATCTTTACGTTTACGTTAGTGTTAACGTTTACGTGTCACCTGCACTTTAACTCTCTAGTAGTAATCGACTTTTAGAGCACATCTCTAAACAATTTATTATATCATAAATATAAAAAAAAATAAAAACATTTACGAAATAACAGTAACATCAACATTTGTTAAAATAATGTCGACAGAATACAGAATTGATCAGAGCGTTAATTTTTATGGAATCTCTTTGCTAATTTGTATAATAGCTGTCTTATTAAAAAACAATTACTTTTTAGACTATATTATAACGGCATTTCAGTTTCTTTTTTCTTAAAATAATTTTTAATCTTAATTGCAGTAAAATATATTTAGAATTGTTATTTTTTATTTAGAAATTACAGCCGCATCCACCATAACGGTTATTAGCGGCGGCTACAGGATTACAAAATTAGAGTTTAGAAGATATTCCTATAGATTTTAAGAAATTTACAATATTACTAGTTGAAAAATTAGTGCCTAATAAATTACTTAAGGCTTATCCTCGAAAATTATAACGATAAAATTCAGAGGGATATCTATTTCAAAAATATCTTTCTTTACGAAAACCAAATCCATTCACGAAGAATATTCTAAACGTCATCTTGTACTAGAGGTTAGATTTATAAATTTATTCACGCGCGCACTGGCCCGCACTTTCATTGCCATCAATGCCAATGAGGGATTTAATCCATATAAATCTGATACTCCTATAATTTTCTTGAGCCTGCATGATTTCCAGTTCTATCAGTTTCTCAAGGGGACCTTTAGAATAGATCTGTTTAAGAGTTTGAAGGGCGCTTAGTGAGCCACTTAAGATAACAGAGTTAGAAATGTTATTAGAATTTGTATGTATGATAGCTTTAAGCATTGCGTAGAGCTCAGCGGAGAAAATCAAAAAGAAGTTTGAAAGACGAAATTGATATGTATCGCTTGGAGTAACGAATGCAGCACCTACTCCTTTATTACACTTAGATGCATCTGTAAAGATTTTATAGCAATTTTCGTAATGCTGACGGAGAATTAGATCTAGATTATATTTATCTTCTTCTTCTTCTTTGGGTGCCGTGTCCGTATTCAGACGTTGGCCGTTATCATGCTTACAATTTCCTGAAACCTTTCTCTGTCGGCTGCTGCGCGAAATAATTCTTCTACTGTGAAACCACACCATTGTCTAATATTACGCAGCCATGAAAGTTTCTTTCGACCAATCCATCTCTTTCCTTCCACTTTTCCTTGTATTATAAGGCGAAGTAAATGGTATTTGGGTCCTCCAATTATATGGCCGAAGTATTCTGTTTTTCTCCTCTTTATGATGTTTATGAGCAGACGTTCTGAGTTGATCATTTGAAGAACATCTTCATTGGAAGTGTGCGAGACCCACGATATCTTTAGGATTCGTCTATAGCACCACATTTCGAATGCTTCTAACTTGTTTAGCATTGTGGTTTTTAACGTCCATGTCTCACAACCATACAATAGGATCGACCACACATAACATTTCAGGACCTTCTTACGAATGTTCATTGATAGGTTTCTGTTGCATAAAACTGGTTTCCAGGTCATAAAAGCCTTACGTGATATTTCGATCCTGGATATTATCTCTTCATCAGAGTCACTAATGCGTGACACTATATTTATCTGCGTGACAGTTAATATGTGTGTCATATTGCGTTAGACCAGTATTTATATTTGGGCTATTCATTATCAAAGGAGAGGGGCTGTTATTATTGTTTGGAGAGGTAACTGGGAATTAGATATTAAGACATTTCAGGTAACAACGTAGTCGCTCATAAAAAGGCTTATATTTGGTATTATTGGTAAAGAGATTTATATATTTATTAGGGAACGTTTTATTAAATAAAGGTTTGTTTACATTTGAGGCTATTGGCGTTGCGTGTGATAGTGTTTAGGAAATTCGGTAGGGATAAATGAAGGCTTCCCACTTGTAGAATATAAACTTTCGACCGGTGTCGTTCGAAATGTGCCAAGAGAGAGTCTAAGTGCTGTGTTGTGAATAGAGTCTAGCCACAGTATATTGCTTAAATTATTTTAGAAATATACTGTGGTCTAGCTGTTTTAACAATATGGGTGAAGCGGAGGCGTAAGCGATTGACCAATAATCAATTTTTGATCTAAATAGTGTTCTGTAGATTGTAAGTAAGGTAGAAAAATCAGAGCCCCAATATCTATTTGACAGTGTTATCATTAGGTTAAGTTTCTTATGACAACTCAAAACTAATTGTCTAATATGTTCCTTCCAAGTAAGTTGATTATCAAACCACATACCTAAGAATTTTACACATGATTTGAATTATAGCGATGTATTGAAAAACTTAAGTTACCAACGGTTTTTGTAACCTAGAATTGAAAACCAGCATCGCGAGACCACTTTTCGAGTTTTTGTACGAAACTTTGCAAAATTGTTGAAGTTAAATATATATATATATATATATATATATATATATATATATATATATATATATATATATATATATTGAGATAATATTAAATATAGGAGAAACGAAGGTAATCTAAATTGAATTTAAATAGTGATTAAAAAAATCATTTTTAAGTTATTTACTAGAGAATATTATAAAAAGTATTTATATGAGGGTATTCTTAAGAAATTAGCATAATAATAAGTTTAAAAAGTTTTTTTTTAATACTTATCATATTATAGATGTATTTGAGTGCACCATGTGCATAGGCAACCAAATATACACTGTATTATAACATTTGTAAATCAGAGTGAATTTGAACAGAAAGTAGACATTTAAAATGATAATTACGGATTTAAAATAGTGTTATTTATTAATTTAAGATGTTTAATTTACATATAAGTTTACATTCTGATCTGGAAAGCCTAAATGTCCATAAAATTCTCCATAGAAAAGTTAACATTCAAATAAGACGTCAATATAAGGAAGTTAACCTTATTTGCGTAGTAGAATATTCGAGAACATTCAAATATCTATAAAATAGAACAATTCGAATATGATTTCTTTAAAGAATATTCGGAAACGTTGAAATGATATAAATACTTGGTGGTTTGGAGGATGGAGGACAGTAGGAATTCATTAATTAGACAGAATGGAGTTAATACATTAATAAGTTAGTTAGTCAGTCGGTCAGAAAATAGTACAAGCAGTTCATTTGTAGATAGTATACAATGGCCAGTATTAGAGTACTAATTATGCAGTACAGTATGCAATAATCAGTGATTCAAAGTTTTATAGTATTTAATGTGTATTACATGGAGATTGAAAGAAATGGAGAAAGTTGTATTGAGTATTAATTGGAAATTAAAAATTATATTTTGTATATGGAGATTAGAAGAAATTAAAATTATAATATTTATATGGTGATTGGAGATTGGAAGAAAAAAATAAGATTATAAGAAAGAAGATTATTAAAAAGAAGAATAAACAAGAAAAAAGAATATTTTGCCCATTTTTAATGCTATTAAAAAGAAAAATAATTTAAACTGGTGGAAGTTGATAATTAAAACATTGTGGTGTATTTGGAAAAAGCAATTTCACAAAAACAATGATAACCGAGACTGATAACGAAGATATTGAGTGGTGATTAAACCCTTTATTTTGGAAAACAGTTTTATTTAGGCATTCAGTGACAGAAAGGTACCAAATTTTGTTAATATAATTTAATTATTGTAAGAATTTTAATTTTAAGATAGGTTGTTCTAAATTTATATTGTCTATATTAGATATATATGTGTGTTTCATAATAACTATATTAAAGTATTAAAAAAAATTTAAAAAGTACTTACAAACTAATTCTTTGAGAACCGCGATAAAAACCTTATAATTATATATGTTATTTTAAAATACTCATTGCTCATACACAAACAAAACATCATAACACTATATATATATATATATATATATATATATATATATATATATATATATATATATATATTTGCTTTTTACATAAACCACCAAGTCATCTGCATATAAACTGCAGATCTGTGCTTAACTCTTACACGAAAAGATCTTTTTTCTAGAAAGTTTTTAATAAAATTAAGGAAATTTCCATGAATTTTCCATGACCGTAATTTTTTTTAAATAATTTATCTCCAACATGTATTAAATGACATACTGCGAAACAATGCTGTTTTGTTGCCAGATATTCATGAATATCACTTTGCAGGTCTAATATATCTATCCCGGATCGGTTTTATCGAAAACAATTTTGTTCGTTTATAAGTAAGTTCGAATTTTCTAGATGCAAAGTCAGCCTTGAGTTAATATTTTTTTTAGCTTGCCCATTGCATAAGTTAGGCTTATCGGTCTATAAGAATCGGAGTCTAGACGAGATTTTTGGCTTTTGAGAAATGGAAGAATGATTTTGACCAAACAGATGGGTACTATTGGTGTTGCTGCCAGATGAAGTTAAAATAATTGAAGCATGTAATTTGTAGCAGTTGTGGGTATGTGTTTTAAGAAAATAGTTGGGATATCGTCAGACCCAGGACTTGTTTCTTTTAGATCGTTTAGTGAGTTGTTTAGTTCTTGTTCAGTTCTTGTAACGTGAGAGGAGCGTTTAATGGAATGTTGTAGTTTTATAGAGCTTTCGGCCTCTAGTTTATTTTTCATAAATACAAAGTTAAAATTTTCTCTGTAGATTTTAGCTAATGTGTTTCAACAATTTCAAGAGGAGAGGTGACAATCTGATTACATATTTTGAGACTAGATAATGGAGATGACTCTTTTTTTATACCAGAAATTTTACGTATTTTCTTTCATACTTCTCTTACAGGAGTGGAGCTGTTAATGCTAGAGACATATTGTACCCAATTAATTTTTTTTTTTTTTTTTCGATTTATTAACCATTGATCTCTAGCCTTTATTTTTTTGTAGATGAAGAGCTCCGCACTCTGCAAGATGACAATATTAAGTACCTAAAAATCGTTTATATTTTCATTCAGTATAAGACTGTCCAAAGTCTTATCAATATATAAGAAAGTATATTTTTTTTTATATTCAATATTTATATATTATTTATAATATTCTAATAATTATAATATATTTTATATTTAATTGGTATTTGTATTTGTTAAAATAAGGCACAAAGACTTAGATAGTTGGGACATCTAAAAGGGAGAGTTTATCAAGAAAGTTATCAACTTAGATTGAGATTTATTACTCTGAAATTAGATCGAATGCGACTGAACTGAGAGGTCAATATTCATCTGGCACTGACCTTCACGAGTAAATAAACACACGTCGAACAAAGTTAAATAAACTCACGCGTTGAGCGACGCGATAGCATGACAAAGAACACGGTTATTTTGATAAATTGTATAAATATAAAGTACAAAAAAGAAAATGAATTAATTATTGTATTTGGGACGAGTTGACATATAGTTTATTCGGGTCTGTAGAATTATTAACAAATTAATCTTAACCTAGCCAATTCGGTTATCAATATATATCTTTAACAGTATGAATACAATACTTTGTGAAACCATTGCATTTTATTACCAAATCAGTTGCAATACTAAGCACCTAAGAAGTACAACATATGGCCGTACCTATAATAACACAAACTAGAGACCAGTAACAGGTAAACCACGCGGAAAACAAATATAAGATGGTGGAACCAGATAATAGGGGACCTTAAGAAGATATGAGTTAAAGAATGTAAATTCATATGCAGAAAGATTTGCACATCATTTAGAAAGCACGTTAAAACTCAACAACAATGATGATGTCTAGCTAGAACCGCTATTATTTTTTCTATTAATTGTTAAAATACAAACAAGTTATCATTGTAAGATCTACTAGGCGTAAATTCACTTTAGTCTTCACTAATTAGATGTCCTACATTGTAGCGTTTTATATTTAATGTCTATAGATTCTATTTTAAAATTTTGTAGTACGCCCCTGATTTGTTTCATGCGTTTTAGGAATTTAAAAACGATCAAAATATTATGGCATTTTTAAGTTGAGATTCCTAAATACGTAATAACGCTAGAAACACTTTTTTGTCTTTGGTCTCTGTTACATTGTCAGGTAAAAAATACGTGTTATTTTTACTCAATTTAAAGTATATATTTCAAGATGTTTTTTGTAGTTGAAAACGATTTGTTTGCATGAGCGCACAAATATTCCGGTTGAAAAAGAGATTCTTAGAAAAAAATGCAGATCAGGTATTCAATTTTCTACCACGCAATAGTGATGGGTATATTTCAAGTTTGTTATGAACACTTGTCATAACAAACAAACAACAAAAAAGTTTGTTATTTGTTCAACAAACAAAAAAGGTATTTGTTTGTTGAAGTTTGTAGGCAAAACTAGCTGCAAGACGAGAAGGGGAAATGGATTGTGGCGTCGAATTTGTAGAATGTAACGCAGTAAGTCAGTCAAGCTAGGGCAGTTAAATTGAAAAGACATGTTGGGGCGACTTTAAACCGAAAGTCGATTCAATTTTTTTTTGGTTATGTCTTAAGAGCAGTCAATACGATAATACTCTTTGCATTAAATTTAGTTTGGACAGATTAGTCATCGAAGGAGTTGTACAGTGTACCGGAGACAGGTGGAGTTTCTGATGAATAGTATATAGGATGTCCCACCAGCTTTGTTGTCTTTGCCAGCTTGATTCCTCCACCAAACCTGATTTGATCGTCGTTCCTGAGTATGGAAATGGTTTTTTGTTTTCCAGTTTGAGAATTTGTCCAAGTAGCTTCCCCAGAGATGTAGCAAGCTTTTTCTTTTTAAAAGTTAAGTGGCGAAATATGTGAAAAATAAGGTAACAATTAATATATTAATTTTTTCAAGATATATAGACATTTTTAATAATTGCTTTTATTAAAATAAACGAATTAAAATGTTATGGTGACATATGACATTTTGCTCTAATCCATTGTTGTTGTAAAACAATTTTCATTTGATTATTATATAGAAAAAATATTTCCTATATAAGTTTAAATTCGACAGTATTTTCATAAAAAGGATATCCTTAAGTTTTGATAATCTAATTTTTCCATATTATAACCTAGGAACCATCTCAAAAAATTTTGTAACAATCTCTTTTGTAAACAAATAACACGTAAGTTTTTGTTAATATCTATATTATGTTATATAGTATGCTTCTTGTGTAATGTGTATTTTTGAAAACTGTTTGTTTAAGACAAAAATAAACTTTTGATTTGTTTGTCTGACCGATTTTGTGTTTTAATTTGGAAAAGTCTCCTATTCCTTGCATGTATTTTTGATTTTAGGGAAGAAGAATTTTTTCTTTCTCCCAGCAGGAAGTTTTCTTCGAAGCGGCGTTCAAATAGAAATAGCTATAGGTAGCCTTGTCTGTCATATCTTATTTCGTTTTTTTACCCAGGAGATTTATGTAAGTATCCCTTTGTTTTCATTTTGTAGATACCCCAATCTGACCAATTTTATTCAACTTATTCACGACATAGCTCTCCAACAACCCTCTGAGTGCCGTACGCATCAGTTTCGATTATTTTGTTTGTCCTATCTCTACCCCAGTAGTGTTTGTCCCCAATCTTCTACTCTCATGTACTTACCCTCAGTTAAGCAAAATAGTTCATTACAACATCATCTTGTATTTTTCTATTTATTATCTTTCTAAACAATCTCCCGAAAGTAGGTAGGACACTTAATTATCTGTAGCAGTTAAGATCTTTTCGATTACCCTTTTTAAAAATGACACCTGGTGAGCGGTTTTCCCTTCAGATGGCACTTTAATTTGTTGACAGCATTGATTTATTAGAAAAGGTATTCGTTCTATTAGGAGACATTTATTTATAGAGTGAAATGTAGCCGTCTTTTCACGTCAAATTATATTGCGGTTACTTATCTGTAAGATAAACATAAAATTTATTTTGGAACACACGAATATTGAATTAATTGTCAAAGAAATCACACTACTGCTTTAATATCTCTTTTGAATATACAGTTTGTGGTGGCAAGAATAAATTAAATTAGGTAGATATCATGACAGGTTAATAACATACATTATCAAAATTAAATTTCTTCTTTTTCTTCTTCTTCTCCAGCCTTCATTTATCCAATGTTGGATATAGGCCTGCTCCAATTGCTTCCACGCTTCCCTATCTTTTGCAATTCTCATCCACTGCTTTCCAGCTACAGCAGTTATATCGTCTATCCATCCCTTTTTAGGTCTTCCCACACTTCTTTTTGTTTCTCGAGGTCTTCAGAATGTCACTTTATGAGACCATCTGTTGGTGGCTTGTCTTGCTACATGTGCTACCCATTGCTATCTCAATGTCGCTATTTTTCCCGTGATGTCGGTTACTTTAGTTCTTCGACGTATTTCGGTGTTAGAAATTTTGTCTCTGAGGCTTATATTTAATATGGTCCTCTCTATGGCCCGTTGAGTTACTCTTAATTATTCTGCCATTTTTCTTGTTATTGCCATAGTTTCCAATCCATAAGTTGCAACTGGTAGTATACAGGCGTCATAGGTTTTTCGTTTTAAGTGAATTGGGATTTATCTGTCTTTTAAAATGAAGCTCAACTTACCAAAAGCAGCCCACGATAATTGTGTCCTTCTTTTAATTTCTAGGGTCTGATTCTCCTTTTCGTTTTTAATTGCATGTCCTAGATATATATATATATATATATATATATATATATATATATATATATATATAAATATATATATATATATATATATATATATATATATATATATATAAATATATATATATATATATATATATATATATATATATTGTTCTACCTTTTCTATATTGATGTTATCTATCGCGATGTTTTCTAAGCAGTTGCTTAAAATCTTTGTTTTGTCGAGATTCATTTTTAATCCTATTTGATTCGATTTGTGATTTAAATCTTGTAGCATTGATTTTAGTTCATGCATATCTGTGCTTATTAGTACTATGTCCTTTGCAAAACGCAAATGGTTAAGATATACTCCATCTATTTTTAATCCATTTTCGGCCCAATTTAGTTGCTTGAAAACATTTGCTAATGCCAAAGTAAATAACTTGGGTGAGATGGTGTCGCCCTGTCCCACACCTTTACCAAAGTCTGTTTTCATAGTTTCCAGATCATCATCTATTTTTACGTGAAAAGTAGCATCATCGTATATATTCTTAAGAAGGGCAGCATATCTTGAATCGACTCTGATGTCGTCCAATGCTGTTAAGAAAGCTTATTTCTCGATACTGTCGAATGCTTTGTGATAATCGACAAATGCCAGATGTAGTGGTATGTTGTACTCTATTGTTTTTTCAATAGCTGTCGGAATTGTTTGCAAGTGATCGATAGTGCTAAAACCCTTACGAAAGCCTGCTTGCTCCACTGGTTGGTATGCATCTAGTTTAGCTGTCAATCTATTTGTTATTATTCGGGTTAGTAGTTTGTAAATGTGTGACAATAAGCTTATTGATCGGTAGTTTTCTATATTTGCGGCGTCCCCTTTTTTATGGAGTAGAATGACTTCCGCATTTTTTCATATCTTCGGAAATTAAAATTAAATTTATCTGTCATAAAAAATTATAAATACTATTCGAAAGATTCTTTCACGTAGATCCCCAATTGTCTTTTTCGTTGTCGTGGACCCCCTGCAAGTCGAAATCGACCCGTGGAGATCCCTGTACATGCCGTACGTTAAAATGTCATCAAAATCCTTTTATATTAAATTGCATACTATTTTTTAATCCAATTATTTTAATTTAATATTTAATTGAAGTCAACTGCAACACATTCACACTACGACCCGAATGTTCTTTCAACGATTCATTACCTATTATATACAACCTTGTACAATAAATATCAAATTTTGTTTAATCCATAAAGTTTTATATTAGTTTTACGTACTAAAATAAACAATTTAATGAAACCTCTTATCCCGACGCCACTGCAACGCTTGTTCGAAAATTGCGGAGTACTAAAGTTGCGAACTGGACCGTTGGAACAAGGCATATCCGGCTCATAAAATGGACATAATGAGTCATACTAATAGGTCTTATCTACTGCGGTTCAGATCGTGTTCACACATGGCCGAGTTGCGGTCATTTGCTTTGGAAAATGCAAAGCTCTGCAGGTTTCTCTCGATGGAAAGGGGTTTTTCGCTAATGTGGAAAGAGTTATGGAGATTTTCACACCTGAATATGTAAGAGATAACTTCAAATTAGTAATACTGTCTAATCGTTTTACGTTATTGTATGCCTCTGTGTCACAAAGAGTAGGATATACTTTACTGAATGTTATCATATAGAGTAAAAAAACAATTTGAAACGAATCATTAAATATAAAACAAACAAACATGATATATGAGAAAACTGACACAAAAAAATTAAAGAAAAAAATTATTAGGTATTTACACATGCCTTTGGAACTGTACACAATGGATCAAGATAAATGATAAAAATATAAATAACATTCGTCGGTATAACGACGGTATAACGATTATCACTGAAAGTGAGAAAAACCTACAGACCTTGTGGTACTGGGGAGAAGTTTAGTTTAACAATATACGTAAAGAAAATAAGAATTAAGATTATAAGGTAAGAGGCTTAAAGTCATAACAAGGATCTAGATAAAAATGAAGATATTGAATTAAGTCAAAGAAATGAAATACTTAGGAGATCTTACTGAAATAAGATACGATACTTACTGAAGATCTAAATCTGAAATCAGAAATTCTATCAAGAATAAAGCAACAGCAGCTTATTTGATTTGATATTGATATTGATAAACATTTTGGAAAGGAAAATAAATGTGAAACGCATTAATTTTAAAGAATAAACTCCTCAGGAACGCCTATGATGATACAAATTTTACGACCATTTTATGACTTTGGGGCACAATTCGTGCTCTCAACAATTTGTGAACAGATTATAGTTTATTTTTTGTACAAAGACGGATTTTCATAGAAAGAAAGCCATATTATTTTTTGTTTTTCTTTTCGAAATAGTAGATTCCTATCTGTCAAAAATAGTTTGTTTTTAGTTACTTTTGTGTCTCTAACAATAAAGTTAACTTTCCATGCTTTTTTCAATAATTTTTTTTTCAAATTGTTCACTAAGCTCTAATTAAAACAAGTTATTTTTTTCCTGGCTTTATGTTTCGATATATTGTACATCAGCGATAGAATAGAAGTATTGTATTATATTATACTGTACTTGTTAACATTTTGTGACTTTTTAATATTTGTATAAATTTAAAAAAAACTCTGAATGTGTTTTTACTGTAATTTTATTGTATTTTTTAAATGTATATTGTAACACCTCAACACATACATTTAACATTGTTTGACATCTATATATGCTCTACAATCATTAGAACTGAAGAAGTGCAGAAATGCTGCACAAAACGTTTTCTATTAATAGATTGTAATAGTTTTTTTCATTTTTTATGTATCTTTGACCGATATCCTCATTTACAGTGATATATATATATATATATATATATATATATATATATATATATATATATATATATATATATATATATATATATCGGAAAAAGGAGTACGACCGTCAATCCAATATATATATAAGGATCACTCAGACGAGTGGTGGGTTCTTATATCGGTCTCTAGGTGGAGAAATAAAAGACAAAATTGATAGGCTACTTTATCTATTTTGAAGACGTTTCGCTTTCGAGTTTTGAAAGCATCATCAGTTCATCTAAAAAATTTTACAATATGAGAACCACACAATCATGGAAACGATGTTAATTGTTACCTTAAAAAGATATGTAGCAGTCAATGTTATTAACAATAATGTGAATGAAACTAAGTAAATGGACATAATACGCTGATTTTGTATAAACAGTTAAGTAACTAACAACATATATGACTTTACAAAAAATTAGCACAGCAAATGACCATGTGGTCTAAAGTAAATTTAATGTTATTTAATGTTAATTAGAGAGTAAGAACCAAGAAAATAGTAGATAACTTCCAACTATTAATGTATATTAAGCTTTGATTTTAACTTTAGGTAGCATTATAAGTGATATTAATAAAAATTTTAAAAAGTAGTATAAATGAAGTTACCGATCAAAGCCCTATGAATGTCGCCGGGAAAATGGCGTTTAATGAAACAGGAACGAACCAAACCGCGAAAAGACAGCCAACCTTGAGGTCAAAAATACTTTTGACAGATCAACAAGGTGTAGGTACCAACCCAAATTTTGGGCGGTTAATTTAAGTTTAAATGAGTTTGGATGACTACCCGGCTGCAAAAGACAAAACAGTGAAAAAAGTTGGTAGTGTAATAGCAACTCCCCTCACTAATCAGTCCAAATTTACAAACAGGAGATTTTCATTCAACCTCATAAGTATGTAATAACGTTAATCATTATGGCTAGTTAAACAGCCACAGGTGGTTAACGATTCGTTAATTTCCAAACAGCCCAAGGTTCAATATACTTGGAACTGTGATTTGCAAAGGATTCTATGAATCAATTACAATATTTGTATTATTTTAGTATAAAATTGGTAGCACTAATTAAAGTAATTAGTGTATGGAAATGCAATGTAAGTTGCATATGTAATAGTAAAATTAAGTAAAGAATATTAAGTTATTTTATTGAGATATTTATTTATTTTATTTCTATTTTATGTATATAAATTATTTTATGAAAAAATGGAAAAAGGTTCAAATAGTACACCTAATATGACATTAATGTAGTGAAAAGATCAAGTAGCCTAATTCTGCAAAATTAAAGCATGATATATTTGGCTCAAGTTACTTATGTCAGTTCTCTTATTCAAAGCATTAGGGTGTTTTAATATTGAACACATTTCCAAAAACTGTCTTTTAACTAGATTGCGTTCAGTGGCAAGGATCTTAACTTCATTGAAATCCACTTCATGTTTTGTATTTATCGCATGTTATATATATATATATATATATATATATATATATATATATATATATATATATATATATATATATATATTATATATATATATATTAATTATGCACTATATAAAAAATAGAACTTGTATATTCATCTGAACTTCTAACATATATTTCAAGATATCCCTGAATACATTCCATTGGCATGACTAATAATACTAATATATCCTACCGTCCTACGCCAATTCGGCAAAACGTGCAGATGTACATCCTCTTTCCAGATCCCAAAGACTTTCCTAATTAACTTCGATTAATAAGGAAATCCAACAGAGCGGTAAACAAAAGTAGTATCCAGTCGACCGGCTTATATATTGACCGAAGTTTCTTGTACCAGTCATTATTCACTCACGATTATCTTCAGATCTTCCCGTTGCCCTCTACAATGGCGGGCTAGAAACAGCAATTAAGCATGCACAAAGATATCCGTCTTCCGGTACATTTACCTTAGAAGACTATATCGTGTTCGAGCCTTGTAGATACTGATAATACACACATTAACTCTCGCCAAACACGAAATGCCAAATAAATCGTGATAAAACAGCGATTTGGGCTTTTTCTCGTAAGTAATTGTTGTCTTCCTGAGGAGCGCTCAGCGGATAGACACATTACTCAAGATATACGAGGGAATTCCATAAAAATAATATAAACATTGGTCCCTTCATTTAAAAAATAGGAGACGTAAAAAATGAAATAGATTCAGTCCTTAAATTATCTTTTTCGTTAAAAACTTCCAGTCATTTTAAATATTTTTCAATTAATTCTATAAATTGGTATTGATTTTAGAACGGCCAATTGTTTAAATAGATCCTATTTTAGAAGCTTATTTATTTTTGATAAATGATTCTTGTCTACATCATTCAGTCTAACGTCAAAAATAGCCACAGTACAAAATATAATACTTTTTTTTGAACCTATTCTCTATCCTTCCATTGTTGGATATAGGTCTCCCCCAGTTCTCTCCATCTTTCCCATCTTGAGCTGTTCTCTGCCATGTGGGACCTCCTTGTTTCCTGATGTCATCTTTCCACCTCATCTGTGGTCTGCCTCTTGATCTCTTTGCATTGTATGGACGCCACTTTTCGATGGAATTGTTCCATCGTCCGCCTTGGAGACGTTCATTGTGTCCAGCCCATTTCCATTTCAGTTTTGCTGCTTGTTCTATCGCGTCTTCTGTCTTTGTTCTGGTTCTGATCCACTGGTTACGTTTTTTATCTCTAAGTGATACACCCAACATTTGTCTCTCCATCGCTCTTTGTGCCTTCCTTATCCTATCCAAATTGGCCTGTGTAAATGTCCATGTCTGTGCTCCGTAGGTAAGCACCGGTATTATACAGGAGTTATATACCTTGCTTCGTAAGTATAGAGGGATTGTTTGATTTTTTAGAACGTAAGAAAGTTTGCCGAACGCTGCCCATCCCATTCTTACTCGTCTCGATACTTCGGCTGTTTGATTTTCTCTGTTAGCTCTGATTGCTTGTCCTAGATAGATATACTCATTTATACTAAATGAGTATATCTCCTATATTTATACCAAATATAATACTAAGTGGCTAAAATCTCAAATTGTTAAAGATAACTACGTGCAAATTTTAAACGAAAAGCTACCAAAAATTGACGGAAATCCCGGAAAAAATCACATAAAAAAACACTGGATTAAATCAAGATGATCATCTGAGTCAAATATAATGAAATTACCAGAGACAAGCAGGACATTGAAATTTGCAGAACTCAGAATGCTTTCCATTCTTATAATAACTTCATTAAGACGGATACTTTGAAGCCATAGATAAATCTGGATCCTTTGACCCCACCAAGAGTTAGATTAACCAATAACTTGAACAGTCGATATCTTCCAGCAAGAATAAGGAAACGAGATACCTTGAAATTCAATAATCTACACCTTGCTTTTCTACACGACCATCCTGCTTTAGTATGTTAGAAAGGATGCACCAATACAAGCGTTAAACTCTTTTTGGCTCCCGAAGGACTTCCCACTAAGACTGAAGATCTACGAAAAATCATTCTAGAATTTGGCGATTCCTATGGAATTGGTCCAAATGAGGTGGAATCTGATCTTGCTGCTTTTAGGTCCTTTCTTACTTCGAAAAGAATTATTCACCTACAAAAATCAAGGAAAGTCACCGAAACTACTATTCGATGTCTCTGATTCCGAAATGAAATTTTTAAATAATACGACGTGTTCTGTGGGACTTAAACCCTAAATTATTTCAGTGATGGTCTATTTAAAATAAAACCCAGGTTCAAGTCTAATTTTTTAATACGCAAGGTCATAAAGGGTATTTGCACTAAAAATGTGACTGAAAATAAATGCCCAGAACACAAAATATATCCGCAGCTGTCAGTAAATTATCAGATACCTAGACTAATTATCGAGATAAAGAACTAAGAGGTCTGGACACCTTCATATAACTAGTGTCCAGGATCAAATCTGCCTTGATCCATCTGTGCAAGGCTTAATCGTATAGGTAAGTGACATGGTAAAGGTGATAACGCGCTGTTCAAATGGGGCCTTGCGGAGGGTCCACAGTGCAATTGCAGATTCACCTAGACTGACCATAAACCACTGTGTTTTAGTCTGCCCAAATCGTGCCTACTGTGAAAACCTCCAGGACTTTGTGGAATATTAATTAATGTTTCGAAATCCGAGACATTTATCCGCCTGTGTGAATTCTTAAAAAGACACGTTTCGGGGTTTCGGCAAGCCGATCCCAAGCTTAACGATATACAGGTAAAAATCAACGGAACATTAGTTGATGAGCAACCAAACATACATTTCTCTCCTTACGTATTTAATTGCCAAGTACGGCAAATTTAAATTGGCCGATGCCTCATTTGGATTGGCCGCAAATTGTACTTTGCCAGCGCGGGATGAATTATTATTTCGGGCTGGATAAGTACTTAAGAACTTAAGTAGTGAAGTAATATTTAGTCCACGGACTGGCTTTTCTTTCTGGGATTTATTTTTATTTTTTAAAGTACTACTGTAATACGTTACCACTGCCGTAAATAGTTAAGGTTAAAGGGTTTTTTGATATATTAGAAGTTTTTTTTTAATCAAAATGTAAACAAATTCAGGTAAGCAAGCTATGGGAGAAACTATAAGCATTGATAAATCTGATATTGTAAATTATATTTTGCAAAATGGGTTTTCATCTATTTGATACGAAGAACAGTTTGTTATTAAAAATAAGGGGCGTCCTTTGTCTAAAATGTCCCGGCTTATAAATATTACTGCGGGGAGTAAGGGAAGTAATAGATTATTTTCAGATAATTGCTACAGAAAGTACTCATGGCTTACCGGGAGTGAAATAAAAAACAAACTTTTCTGTTGGCCTTGCATTTTATTTACGACAAATAGGGGCAAACATCAAAATCCGTGGTGTGAATCTGATAACGATAATGTAAAAGAATTATTTAGATCTTTACAGAAACATGATATTTTGAAAGATCATACACACAGCCAGATTAAATTAGATTTATTTGAAAAACAAAATATGCATGTTTCATTAGATAATGCCCAACGTGAAAATGCTATTAAACATAACGAAATTGTAAAAAATAATCACGCAGTTTTACGTCGTTTAATTGATATCGTAATTGTTTTAAATTGTTAGCAATTATCATTTAGGAACACAATGAATCGGGGGCATTCGTTAAATCAAGGTAATTATAGAGAACTAATAAAAATGTTTAAGCAATACGATTTGGAATTTTCTAATTTACTCTCTGATTCGAAGATATTTAGTGGTATATCTAAAACAATCCAGAATGAATTAACAGAATCAATTAGTTACATTTTGAGTAAGATTATTGAATCTGAGATTCAGGAAACCATTTGATGTTCACTAGAAGTAGATGAACTACCGATATCTAATGTCATTTACAATTATCAATTGTTGTTCGATACGCGTTACGTGGTAATATTTATGAGAGGGTTTTAGGTTTTACAGACGTGAGTAAAAGCCATAAGGCAGAATATATTTTTGGTGTTTTAAAGGACAGATTAAAAATTTTTGATATCAAAAATAAATTGGTGCTGCCGTGATGTCTGGTGAATTGAATGGTCTCCAGGCGAAAGTTAAAACTATTGCAACGCAAGCTTTATTTACTCTACTGTCATGCGCATATAATGAATTTAGTTTTGCAGGATAAAAAAATGCCAACAGTTTGTCAGACACGATGGAATTTAAATCTCGGTTAGTTTTTACTGTAGCAGATTTTCGTGAACAGATTTTGGCAGTTTTTGATTTTATTATTGAATGCGACGATTTTGAAAGTGATGATATCTCGATCCGTGAACCAATCGGTTTAAAAACTTAATTAAATGATTACTATTTTAACATAGTTATAAAAAACTGTTTTCGTAATGATAGTAATTTCCAGTATATAGGTATGCAGTGACGTTTTGGACTCGCTTGATATTTCCGAACCCCTTAAAAAAAGACAAAGGTATGACACGAACAAGATCTCGAGAAATGAGTATATTTTGAAATTGTGGATACTATTATTATTCATATAGATAGTCGTTTTTCGAATTTTAGAGATTTTCAAATTTTTGACCTCTTTGATGATTTAAAATTTAACTTACTTACCTAACTTACTTAACTTACGCCAAAGAATTTCCAACATATTGATTAGACAGGTTAATTAAAAATTATCCATCATTCTTTAATAAAATAAAATTAGAAAATGAATTAAAAGTTTTATATGCTGATCCAAATATTTTCGGAAGGTGGGATAAGTTACAAGATATGTATAATTTTATATACTGCAATTTATTACAACAAACTGTTACCGCAATTAATAAATTATCATTAATTCTCTCATTACCACAAACTTCTGCCTCAAATAAACGAGATGTCTCTTCTCTCAAAAGAATCAAAACGTATTGTCGAAACACCATGAAACAAGAGAGAATGTCAAGCTTGTTTAATATGTCAATAGAAATAAAACTTTTAAAATATCTCCAAAACACTAATAAATTATACGATGATGTTATAACTTATTTTGCTATTTCCAAACAACGTAGACTAGAGTTAGTTTATAAACATGTTTAGGTTCTAAATTTATAGGAAAACACAAAAAAAAAACAAAAAAAAAAACAAAAAAAAATCTCTTATGATGATTGAAGTCTTTTTATTAGACGGTATATCTATCTGAGGAGACCATAAAACCTTGCCGACCTTGTCTCTAAAGCCACGAGGCGCCACTGTATGTGTCTTTATCGTATTGTTAAAATCCATAGGTACGCTAAAAAAATAAAGTAACTTGTGTCGTTACTGACTAATGACAATAACGTCAACTTGCTGGTCAATACATTTTACTACGAGTTTTGATAAAACAAATGGCATCAAATCTATCAACGAAAATTAAACTGAACATTATTAGAACACTAGTAAGGCCAACATTAACGTATTTTGCAAAAACATAGTCATATACATAAAGGAGTTAAATACGTAAAAAATTCTGAGAAGAATATATGGAAGATTAAAACGGCAATAGTATTTTCTTTTTCATTTAGAGACTTATTATGCCTTTCTACTTTTTATAGGAAGTAAACTCATGAAAATTTGTGAATGTTAAGTATCGCAAAAACCTCCCAAAATCTATTTTTCCTTGATCTCTCTTTAAACCCCGAAACTTTAACATTAAACCACGGGCTTAGTAATAAGTACACTCGAATCCTGCCATAAATTCCGTATAATAATTCCCTCAAGGTGCAAAAAGAGCAATCATTTAATAATGACGACAGGAAATCCATCATTTACCCCAAAATTGGCTTGGAAAGTTTCTTGGGGTTGTGAACTTGGGCGTTCGGGGAATGTGAAAGATCAGTTGGTTGTTGCCACAGGTTGGATATAAATAAGGAGAGAATGAGTGTTGATGTTTTGTTTAATTCAATTTTCTGTCATTAGTAAGTTTCGGAAGGGTGCTAAAAGGGCGTTTATTACGCTATGCTAAAGGTGGTGTTTCGTATTGAATTACTAAATGAAAGTGTAAGTTTATAATTAAAGTAATAATTTATTTTATTTTGATACTAATTTCCCACAGCATTCCAATGATTAAACATGTTTTTAAAATAAACAATAAACTATAAAGTTATGTATTTTTATTATTTTTTAAAGAGTCTAACCAGTCCATAAATACGAGGTACCTATACAGGGTGGTCCTTAAGTAATTGTACAAAAGGAAACTTCTACATTTGATTCTACATTTTAAAATATTTCGATTTCAGACAACTTGCTTTAATAAAGTGTTGATATTAAGAAAGATACAGGGTGTTGAATTTGAAATTTAAAATTTTATTTTGCACTTTTCATGTTTGTAGACATTTACGTATAAAAAATTATAACTAGTGGTTTTTAAATATGTGGAATTATAATTTTATGCAAACTTTGAACTTGCATCAAAACTTTTGGTTGCTTTTTAAGTTAGAAGATTGCCATTTTAAGGTGTACATACGCCAGATACATCTTTTTTTCCTGTTGCTAATATTTTTCTGCTATTTGGTTGATTGTTGCTTCTGCCTTTCCAAAACCCGCTGTTTAATTCCTCAAGGGTGCTGTCAATTTGTTCGATTATTCTTTTGTTCAATATTTTTTTGTATATCTTCATGGCAGTACCTAAGAGTATTATTCATCGAGTTAGAATCTATCGAGAAGCTATGGGCATATCAACGTGTGTATTAAAAACGGCGTCAGTAGGCGTGGCTAACGATCATACCAATATGACGGTGGGATCAGGGCCAGACTCAATAATATTAAAACTACTATACAAATATGACTAGTTAATAAGAAGATTTAATCATAATCTAGAAAAGAGCAATACATTTTTAATAAACTATGATTTACTTAACCCTACTAAACCCTAACAACTATATGTTGGAACAAGCAGTTATTTTGCGAATATAATGCCAATTTACATCTAAATTTTCTTATTTCATTTTTTTTAATTGTAACTATGAAATTTACAACATTTTTTATGATGTATGGAATTATATTTGCGGCTTAATTATATATTTTATATTGAATAGGTAAAGAAATAATAAATAAGACTTACTCACAATCAATTTAATTTAACTATCAGACGACTGGTTTCGCTTTCTACAATATGCAAAGCATCTTCAGGTCTCGATACAAAGTTAAACAAATGCTGAAATGATAAAAACCCATATTAGGGTGTTGTCTAATAAAGATAAACAAATTAGATGTTATAAATTACAATAATTATGCCAATATTACCTGTCTGTGGTTTTATTTAAATGAATGAGTTGAATAAAAGGTATAAATATTTTTTAAGAAAGTTAAAAGGACAAGGTAAGGCCCACAAATTGTTATAAAATCTCTTCTATTGTAATAAATTAATAAATGAGCAAATAAATAAATAAAATAAAATTACTTACATGCCGGTACTCTATTAATAGATGGATGGTAGAACATGTTTGAAACTACTGTATATTGTTGAATGGAGAACTCAATACTATTATTGCAGTTGTTTGACAGTAAATGGGAAGTTCTTGAGGAGGTAGATTTGATCCAATGAATTTGAGTTATGTGTGAGATTGTTTGTTAAATGTAAGTGGTAACTTTTAATAACACAATAATATATTACACCACTTACATTTAACAAACAATCTCACACATATCTCAAATTCATTGGATCAAATCCCGTTTACTGTCAAACAACTGCAATAATAGTATTGAGTTCTCCATTCAACAACATACAGTAGTTTCAAACATGTTCTACCATCCATCTATTAATAGAGTACCGGCATGTAAGTAATTTTATTTTATTTATTTATTTGCTCATTTATTAATTTATTACAATAGAAGAGATTTTATAACAATTTGTGGGCCTTACCTTGTCCTTTTAACTTTCTTAAAAAATATTTATACCTTTTATTCAACTCAATCATTTAAATAAAACCACAGACAGGTAATATTGGCATAATTATTGTAATTTATAACATCTAATTTGTTTATCTTTATTAGACAACACCCTAATATGGGTTTTTATCATTTCAGCATTTGTTTAACTTTGTATCGAGACCTGAAGATGCTTTGCATATTGTAGAAAGCGAAACCGGTCGTCTGATAGTTAAATTAAATTGATTGTGAGTAAGTCTTATTTATTATTTCTTTACCTATTTGAAATGGACTCACACAAGCAACACATTCATGATATTTTATATTGATTACTATGTAAATAATTGTTTGGTAATCGAAAACTGCTGATAACTAAATATTGGAACATGTTTTGGTTTTCCTCACATTTCTTAAATTTTATCAGTCTGACACAAAGAAGGCTTTGAAATCAAATATACGAGTAGGTAGTGCGTTGTCAACAATAATTGCCATGGTTCATTTGAGTATAAATAAAGACAACTGTCAGTTTTATTACGAGTAAATTATTATTCATCAGTACCAGGAAGGGAAAACAATGCGTGAAATTTTTAGCGAATTGACTGTCGCAACAACTACGGTGTTTAATATAATTCATAAATATGGTGAAACTGCTAGTATTGATGTTTGCATCAAAAGCTCAGGCCCTTTAAAAGCTGTTTCTCAAAGGAGTGTAAAGCATTTAATTCGAATGTGTAAGTCAGGAAGAAGAAATATACTACGAGAAGTAACCATTAAAAGGAATAGAGAAACTGTGATAAATGTTTCCAGAGAATGATGTTGCAAATATATCCATAAAAACAGTCTTAGTTTTTATAAGCTATGTTTGATAGGTTTTTCTTTTTCCATAAGGATTTTCTAAAAATAACTGTAAAGTTTCCACAGGGTTTCATGGTGTGGAGGTTGGCCAAAGGGTTGGGAACTTTACATTTTATTGAGGTCATAGTTTACGCAGTAAAATACCAAGGTATCCTTGAATATTCATTTCTACCAAGTGCCACAGTTATACCCATAAGGAGAATTTATTTTTCGGCAGGACAGAGCCTCATGCCATACGACTATCTACCAAAAATGGATGGGATAATGATATTACTTGTCACATCCTTCTAGCAGCCAGGATCTTAATCCAATAGAGACACTTGGGCACACAATAAAACTCAGAAATAAAAAAAACTTACTAGAAATAAAAAAGCTTACTTTGCCACAACTACGTGCTAAATTTGAAGAAATATTGGATAGTTTTATTCCTGAATTCTATGAAGGCCTAGTTGATACAATCCCTAATAGAGTTCAGGCTGTTATTCAAGCTAAGTGCGACGTTACACCTTCTTTTAATTTATTAAAATCCCCTTGTTCTAATATTTAGTTGTCAGCATTTTTTGATTGTCAAACAATTAATTAAATAGTAATCCACATAAAATATATAATTTAACTGTAAAAATAATTTCATACATTATAAAAAATATTGTTAGATTCATATTTACAATTAAAAAAAAATTAAGAATAAAATAATTTCGGTAAATTGGCATTATATTCGCAAAATAACTGTTTGTGCCAACATATAGTTGTTAGGGCTCGTGGCCTTTTTTATTACTATTTCCAATCCTACAATAAATTAAAAAAGCTGACAACCGATCTCCTTGTCGTACCCCTTCTCTCACTTCGAATTTTTCCGTTAATTTATTATTTACCTTCACCTTATTTTCTATTTTCGTAAGTATCAGCTTTATCATTCTTATTGTTTTTGGTAAAACTTCTAGAGTTTTTATTGCTTTATATATATATATATATATATATATATATATATATATATATATATATATATTTTATAGTTTTTATTCTATCAAATGCTTGCTTAAAATCTATGAAAGGTACCATTGTCGGTTTATTATATTGATAGCTCTCAGCTTGTATTTCCATTAAAGCAAATATGCTGCCTGTAGTACTTTTTCCATTTCTAAAGCCACACTAGTATTATCCTAAGCTATTTACTTAAATAGCTCCACACCCCTATAATTCTGACTTTCCACTTTCTTTTTTATAAGAGGACATAGTACTGTTTGTTTTAATTCAATTAGTAGTTCCTTCTTTTCATATACGTTTTTCAGAAGATGGTGTATTTTTTCTGTCAGCTGTGCTCCTCTATATTTCAACATTTTCACTGTTATAAAATTACTTCCAGGAAATTTGTTGTTTTTTAGATTCTTAATTATGATTTCAGCGTCATCTAGGGATGTGGCTAGACCTTCCGTACAGTAGTTTTGCGTATTTGTTGTGTATATTTGCGTATTTGTTGTGTATATTTTTTACTATCGTTACCTATGTATTCGTTACTTTCGTGAACTGTCTTCTAAATCTTCATTGTCATTATTTGTATACTCCAAGTATGTGAAAGCATCCCCAAGTAAAATCTCAAAACAGTTCTTGGTGATATCAAGACCAAAATAGGTAGAGAGGACATATTTATGTCTAGCATATGAAAATACAGCTTGCCTTTAACAACGAATGAAAATGGTCACTTGCTTAATAATGTTAAAACCTTTAAGTACTTACTTCCAGAGAAAGGAGATACAGCCGGTTCCAAAAAAAAAACTGATACGACTCTTAGTAAGTATTGATCATTTTGAGCAGTGTATTTCATTGGTCTAACATTACGTTATATTTATTGCCCATACCATATGAGCTGTTTTCTCTCAATATCCTCAACTATAGTGCCCTCTATACCCATTTGTTGTTTTATCACTTCATTCCGTATTCTGTCGGTTCTTGATATTCCCATCGATCTTCTGATGGCATCCATTTCCGTGGCTTCGACCTTTTTCTTATATTTCTCGGTGATTCTCCATGTCTCAGCTCCATAAAGTAGGTTAGTTTTAACCATTGTCTCATAGATGTTCCATTTTCTTTTCTTTGATATTTTTTTACTTCATAGAACTCCGTTCAAACATGATATAGCTCTTCGTGCTTGTACAATTCGATGTTCTATTTCTCGTTCGTCTTTCCACTACGGTCGAAGATGACGCCCAGGTATTTATATTCGTTGCATGGATTTATTCTTTGATTGTCATCGATATCGAGTTGTTCTGCTTCAGCTCCAATTGAGAGGTATTTTGTCTTTTCTAAATTGATATTTAATCCGCATTTCTGGTATTCTTCAATTAGTTTTCTAATCATGTGTTCCATGTCATCTTTGTCATTTGAGATCACCACCTGATCATCTGCAAACTGTAAAGTATATATGTAATCCTGCTATAGTAAATTTAGGTATGTAAAAATAAAATTAGTATTTTGTAATATCTCCATTAGCATTAATAAGAGCTTGTGGAATGGAAAGGAACTATGCAATTGTCTTCTTCAGAGAGCTCTTCCCAAACTTGTTGTATATCGTGCCACAGCTCATCAGCAGTGTGAGGTATAAAATTACGCCGATAGAACCGTTTTATAATAACCCCCACACAATTTCGATTGGGTTTAAATCTGTAGTGTAGGTCACGGTAAATTTTCGATGTTGTTATTCTGGAGTCACTGGTTTATTATATTTCCACTGTAAACAGGATAATTATTTTGTTGGACGATAAAATTATTTTGTGAATACAACAGTTGTGCACAGGGAAACATCATGTTTTCTAGAATATTCAGATAAGTCTGCCCAACAAACCTGCCATCAATACGCCTTCCCATTCCTCTAGAGGAAATCCATTCCCATACGTTGGTGCTAAAATGACCAACTGCTTGATATCTATCAACATATAGAGGATTAAATCTATTATTCCACGAGGAAACTAAGTTCCTGTAGCTGGCTGTATACCATATATCACAAAAAAATTTTGTTTAAAATCCTTTATAAAAGGTATATAATATACCTTTATATTTCTGGTCTATACATTTTGCCCTTTTTAGAAGATTGAAAAATTTTCTCATCTTTAAATGTAATATTTATCCTGTCCCAAAAAGCCTTGATTTTGATTTTGTATCTGGTGTTTTAAAGCAAATATAATTCCTGATTGCTTCTGTTGTAGTGTTAGAGCTTGTTTTTTGCTGCAGTTCGGTACCTAAACCGCGATGCTTTAACCTTCGAAGTACGAAGACTAGGTCAAGCATAACCCTACATTCATTAATTTCTTAATATTTCATGAAATATTTTCTTTACAAATCCGATTGATCGTTAGTTCTCCTTATTTGTTTCAATCTATTTTTTCGTGTATCATTCGTGAACATGCAAACTGCAGTTTTTCCTCTACGTAACATCTATGACGCCGAGTCAGTCCTGACCCGATCTTCAGATTTCGAAGAATATTTTCAATATGTTTGTAGGTACACGTAAAACGCAGCCGTCTCTGTTTACCAGTGAACGTATTTAAGGCAAAATGATTATGTTTGGAGAAATATTAGTAGACAGAAGTTAACATTGGAAGTAATAGTAATGTCTAATAGGCATGTTCTATGAGAACGTCCGAGACGAGAAGTCTAACTTTGGTGTAAAGCGGTATTTCACGTTTGTTTATAAATTTAATTCAAGTATCGATCTTGAAGTGTGCAGTATTATATCAGAAGGTGGAAAAATAAAACCTTTAAGTGAAGCTGAGTTATATAGCTTACTCCTATCATATAGTGAAGAAGATGACGTTGCAGAGCTGGATGAAAGCAATAGTGAAGCGAATGATAATGACGGTTGTGAGCCAGAAGCACATGAAGGTAATTTATCAATTGCTGAACTCGAGAACGAGACAGTTTTAGCGACAATTTCTGAAAATACAGATAGTGGACGATCTAACGTGTTTGATGTGATGTGCGAAGGACAGACATGGCGTTATTTAGCTCTAAAGAGGGTAAAACATTGGCATGTAATTGATTACAGAAAAACATAGGTCTCATTACAAAAATTTAAAATATTGAGATATGCATCGATGCCTTTAATATATTTTTTTCTAATAGTAAAATGTCAATGATTCTCGAGTATACCAATAATAGAGCTATTGAGTTCATAGCTGCGTATAACAGTAAGAACGAGAAAAAAAATCAAGGATTGGATTGACGTTGATTTAGTCGATCTACGTGCTTACTTTGGTATACTTATATTATGTGGAAGGTTCAGAGAGTCTCATGCCATAGTTAATAATTTATGTTCCAATACGAATAATGCATTTACGCATCCTATTTCTAAAGCATCTCTAAGCCGGGATACATTTATAAGTATTTTGGGTATATTCGCTTTGATAATTTGGATACGAGAGCAGAGAGAAGAGAATGAGATAAATTAGCTTCTATTCGAGAAATTGCTGATCTATTGTCCCAAAATTGTAAGGAACCATATGAACCATTTGCTTTTGGTACTATCGACGAGCAGCTTATAGATTTCAGGGGTCGTTGTCCATTTCTGATTTATATACCTAGTAAACCGAAAAAATACGGTATAAAGGCTTGGGCCCTATGTGACGCTGAGAATTTTTATTGCTGTAACTTCAAGATATATACTGGAAATATTGGTAATCAATCTGAACGTAAACAAGGCCCAAGAGTTGTCAAAACACTTGCAGAACATTGGTATAGGTCTGGTCGAAATAATACAAACTGATAAGTTTTTTACCGACATTGCTTTATCTGAAGAAATCTTACCTAAAAATTTAACTTCGTAAGTTTGTTGTATTATTATTGACCTTACACTATAAACATGAAATATCTGGTGAAGACCAAAAGTTTAAAGCAAAGAAATTACATTTTGTTATTGTGAGAAACATACATACATATTGTGTTATATGAGAAATTACAATTCTCTTCTAATCTCTCCAAAAGTGTACGATCTTCATGAGCGGTAGATATTTTTGGTCTTTTATAACCCTGCTTTCTTTCAAGAGTTTCTTGTTCTCCCAATCTTTTATTATTATTAAAAACTGTGGTTCTGCTTACGTTAAAATGAATCGCTAAGGCGGATAGTAACCAACCATCTTCTAATTTCGTTACAATTATTTATTGCTTTTAGTTTTTTTTTTTTTTAATTGAACAGACTAAGTTGTCTGACAAATTTTAAGATTGGTCAGTTACAGTATGTAAATAATAAGTATTTATCCATTAAAATATACTGCTCAAATTTCTACAAAATATGCTTGTGTGTGTTTAGATTAATGGCCTTGGTTTAAACCAATTGGCCAGCTCAATTAAATATGCTTTAAGAGGCGTATAATTTTTTTAGGAATCAGCTGTACCTAAGGGCACTTAAAGATCGCCAGATGAGCAATCGGTAAATTGAATAGATATTTTAGTAGAAAATGGTGTAGAAAAAAGTGTAATGCATATACGTTTATATAGAAGGAGATATGTAGAGTCAGACCACTTTAAAGTGGGAATTAAAACCAAACAGATATCCTTATTACATCGAAACGAGGAAAGCACTTTTTATTTTGCAAGTTGTAATACAGAAAGCCAAGGATGTCAACTGCGATGTGTATGCATATTTCATTGATTTTGAGAAGACATTTGATAAAGTCCGACATGGGAAACTAATCGATATCCTAAAAACATCAGGACTCGATGATAGGGATATATGACTGATCTTAAACTTATATCTCCAACAAAAAGCAACAGTAAAATTAGAAAATGAAATATCCGAGATCTTCACAGTCGAAAAAGGAGTTAGACAGGGTTGCATATTGTCACTGGCAATATTTAACATATACTTTGAAAACATCTTTAGAGGGGCCTTGGACGAATTAGAAGATGCGATTGCTGTGAATGGCCAACTTATAAATAACATCAGATATGCAGACAATACAGTGTTGCTGGTAGATAGTGTGCAGGGGCTCCAAAGGATGATGGATAACGTTGTTGATGCATGTAACAAATACGGCCTAAAACTAAATTGCAAAAAGACAAAAATAATGTTTATTAATAAGAACACCGACATAAACGCCCAAATTACAATTAACGATACACCGTTAGAAAGAGTGGAAAAATATTCTATTTGTGCTGCAATATTAAGGATACTTGTGATACTAGCTACGAAATAAAAACTCGTATTAAAAAAGACAGAAGGTTTTTCAACAGCCCTATAAAGATTATCTGGAACTTATCTTTAAGTATCAATATACGCATAAGAATTCTTAGATGTTACGTCTTTAGTGTCCTCCTCTATGGGGTAGAAAGCTGGAGCCATACAGAAGATGCCATAAAACGATTGGAGGCACTTGAAATGTGGTGCTACCGACGTACATATGTTGATAGTCTCATATATACACCACACAAGTAAGATAACTATTCTCCAGAGGCTAAGAAAAGACAAAGAAATTATTAACTTTCTAAAAAACAGAAAATTGGCTTACTTGGCCACATCATGCGTAATGATAAATGTCGACTTCTACAGTTGACTCTACAGGGCAAGTATGAGGAGAAGAGAGGTCCTGGACATAGACGTATATACTGGCTGGCCAATCTTAGGAAATGGACTGGTCTAACGTCAACTGATCTATTTCGACCTACTGTGAATAGAATAAGATGGGTCAATGTAGTCGCAAACATCTCTAAAAGATAGGCCCATTTAGAAGAAGAAGAACAAACATGTGGCATAATTAAAAATATTGTAAAAGTAGTTGCAGATCACACTAGTGAATCTATTAAGAAACCATGTTTCGACGATAAATGTAAATTAGAAATAGAGAAACGCAACAAGCTACGCCTACGATTGAGAAGTTTACGACCAACAACAAAAAAAATCGGAAACAAGTTACATAGACTAAAGCAGTAATACCGGCGCAATATTTCGAAACAAACAAAAGAAATTTTATGAAGATAAGTTGAAAGATACAAAAGACAACTATAAAAATAATCTAATCTCTATTTATGTTAAGGCATTAAAAATTAAAGAAAGGAATATAAATCACAGCCTACTTATAACGAAGATTAAGAAAGAAAAAAATGATATTTAGAAGAAGAAATATTAAGACGATGAAAACAACATTTTGATTATGACGAATTGTTAATATTAAATATCAGAGTTTTAATTTTTTCGTCATTACTCCGCGAAGAACAAATCATCAATAATATAATAATAATTTACAAACATATACTCAAACAAAATCCGTAAGATTCTTTTAGGAAACTGTGAAGAGCACGTGATCATTTTTTCATACTGTAATCCTAAATTTGTTAATTAGTTTTATCAACATTTAGTTTTGAAACGTTTATAAGGTAACATTTAAACAATTATTTATTAAATTGATCACCTATTAAAAAGATTATATTGGAAGTAAGAAAAACCAAGTACTCACCATACAAAAACAGTGTCACCAACCACACACCACAAGTAACACCTCTCATGTTCACCTACGAAGTTTTCACTCGAACTTTCATTCCAGTTTTCCACGTGATCGAGTTTTTCCCGGAGCACCTCGTCGTGGTTCACTCTCTACAAAAACCGATCGCAAACTGGAGACGTTTCCCGAATTTCCGCCTAAATGTCAGCTGTAAGTTGAAACTGGAATGCGATTGGTCGAGGATGTTTTAGGCGGCCAATCAGAATAGCGACGGGCGCGCAATTATACGGGGTGGTGTTTTGTTTTTGAGAATTATTTTTTTTGTTAGGAATTATTGTTGAAAAATAAGTAGCACAGACTAAAATAAATTCTCGTAAATATAGGTTAAATAAAAATAAACTTGATGTAAGTTACTTGATATATTCATTAAGCAATTCTGTAATTTATTTTCGTAATATTTTAATATTTTCTAATACTTTTAGTTGTCAATTTTTTCTCTGTGGTATCCATTTGCATAGACTATTTTTAACTGATAAAACTTCATAGTAACGCCACGTTTCCTACTGACACAACTCCTTCCTGTCCGTGATGTCTCAGCGACAAAATTATTACAGATCCGTCAAGAAGGACTCTGGTAGTTCTATTGTTGTCAGGTTGACAAACGTCAATATGACGTAATTAATTTTGGACAGATATAATTAATCCAGACGAAAAATTAAAATTTAGATGCCAGTCAGGTAAAGAAATCAAAAATTAATTTCGGAAAATGTCCCATTGAACACGCAGAGGTCCAAACGCTCTACTAGGACCCAATTTTAGGAGCTTCTATGGGCAAGAAATTTTACGATTGAAAAATGTACTACCATAACGAAACTAGTAAAAATTCTTGAGGATTACGCCTTTAACATAAAAAAGGCAATGGCGAAGACTAAAGGTCGATTCAGACACATCAGTCACGTCTCGTCACCATCTCGTCACAGTGATTGAGCCGAATCGAACAATCCGTCATACAAAATATTCTTTAATACAAATATGGCGCCGGCATTCACACTCATCAGTTGACGAACAGTTTGCCAGCTGTCAGATAGTTGATAGTTCTGTGACCAAACAGGACCGGTTCGGTACCGTGACTGTGACGTGACTGATGTGTCTGAATCGACCTTAAAGAGTCGTCTATAAAGTCAATGTGAAATACTACAGCAAAAATAGTAGAAGAAAAATATTTTACGGAGCACGACAGAAAAATCGACCCTTTCACAGATATATCTTTCAAATGTACAAGATTGGCCAGAGATACCAAGCGTAGGCAGCTTCAAAGTATTCAAGAAAAAAAAACTCAGTTCAAAAGCGTTATCCACCAAAGAACTCGTAAAAATCATTTAAAGCTACGACGAGGAAACCCCCGATGGAGTAGAAAAAAATTTTTTCACCTTTGCCCATTTGAACGTGCTTGGAGAGGCAATGAGATCGTAAACTGCAAGATTCATATTTTTTTTAGAATGAATATAATGTCATGGCAAAATTTGGTCGGAAGGATTGTCGCAGGTACCAGATATTAGATATAATTAGGGTTTAATGATGGTCATTGAAATTTACTTAGTTACTAGTTTTTAGTTTGTCAGAGAATAGTGAAAAGTGAACATGGAAATTTCAACGTTAGTAAGTAATCGTGGTAAAATTTTGCTCAAAGTGAACAGTTTTACTTTTTCTCAAGATAAAGTACTAAAATCGAGAGAAACGTATTGGAGGTGCGTAAAACGGTCGTGTAAAGCGAAGATATTCACGAAAGGGCCAGAAAAGTTAGTGATCCGAAGTAATCTAGAACATAATCACGAGTGTGATATCAAGACGCTTAATAGACAGATTGTGCGAAGCAGTGCCAAAAGGAAGGCTAAGGATAATTTGACCGAAAGGCCGTCCAAAATAATACATAATGCGTTAAAAGAAAATGTAGATTGCTTGAGCCACATGTCTGTTAAAGACGTTAATTTAATACTAAATCAAATATACAGTGAACGGCGAATGGCCCAACCAAAACTGCCCAAAAGTAAAGAAGAAACTATTGATGCGGTAAATATTATGAATATCAAAACACTTAAAGACGAGAATTTTATATTTGTGGTTGAACTAAGTTCTAACATTATCATCTTCTCGTGTAACACTAACATGCGTTTTCTGTGCGGCAGTGAAACGATTTATATGGATGGTACATTTAGTTACTGTGCTCAATATTTCAAGCAATTTTTTACCATACATGTATTTATCAATGGACATTATATACTATTGTGTTATTGTTTACTTCCCGACAAATCGGAACAAACCTATATAAAACTATTTAATGTTTTGAAACGCAAATGTGAAGTAATTGGTCTAAAATTCAATCCAAAAATCATTTCTCCTATTTTAAAATTGCTATCCACAATACTGCGCGTTTTTAATTTCCAAATGTGTACACTAAAGGGTGCCGTTTTCATCTTATGCAAGCTTGGTATCGTAATGTCGGTGGTTGTGGCTCAATTCGGAAATATAAATTGGCAGACAGTGAAATATCTAAACGGCTGAAATATATTTTTGGGCTGCCATTTTTACCTCCCTCAGAAGTCGAAGAATCTTTCATATATGATTTTAAGGCTATTCAATCAAAGGATTCAAAAATTGAAAAGTTTTCCGACTACTTATTAGACAACTACATTGGCGACCACGCAACATTTCCGTCGGAGATGTGGGCTGCGATGAGTGAGAGTTTACAATTAACAACTAATGCTTGTGAATCGTTCCACTCGCGTTTTAATAATAATTTTTACCATGCTGATCCAAATATTTTCCATTTTATTGATGTTTTAAAAAATTTTCAAACTGAAACTTACATTAAAATTAATAGTGTCTGTAATAGTGAAAGTAATAGACTTAAAGATCCAAAGAGTAGAAAAAAAATTATGTTCGTTAGAAATAGGATACATGAGTAGCAAACTAACTGTATCGATCGATTCAATTTCGTAAAATGTATGTCGTATTTATTTCAAAGTGACAAATAAACCTTAACAAGCTTAATTCCTAGAATTTTATTACCTGACTTTTCATTTACATTTCAATTACACCCAGCGTCCAAATCATGTATGCAGAAACAGGTAATTTTATTTTTCAGTGTCGAATTTTAAATTTAGTGTCCAAATCATGCACGCCCCAAAAATTTATGCCCAGTTAGATTATTTTTTAAATTAATGGAAAAAAGGGGGACCAAAGATTTTATCAGACAGACTCTTTCTTACCGCTCACACCAAGTGAAAATATAGATTTTGGTTCAGAAACTGTTTACTTGAAATTAACATCTTGTAAGTGGACAAAAATGTCAGCTGAAAAAATTGGAATAGACACAAAAAAACATAAAATAACAAACCATTCTCACTGATCTTTAGTTGTGTAAACCTTGTTCAAGCAAAGTGTTTCTGAACAGGAGTTAATTCAATTAACGGGTCACTCAAATACAAGCTTTCTAAAACCATATCTGCAGCTGGATTCCAGTCTCCACCAGAAGTTGATCGAAAATCTCAGAACAACAAATAAAGCTGGACATTCGAGTTCTCAAATGATATAAGTAATAGTACATAAAATCATGCTTTGGTAGAAAAGAAGTAGAAGAAGGTAGAAACTACTATAGCTTATAATAATTGTGCATTTAATATTGTTAACAAAATACAGATTATGTTTCGTTGATATTAGTTGATTAATTGTCTCGTGAAATAGTCTTGTCGAATATTATTCGAGAGAAAATTATTGACCGGTAAAATTCGAAAATCGATCCGATTCGATTTCATTCGATAACCGATTCGATAATCGATAATTAATTCGATTGGATAATTAATTCGATAATCGATTTAATTTGAAAATAGATTATGTTCGATTCGATATTTTATTCTATTCAATTTGATTAGATAATCGATTCAATTCGATGATCGATTTGATTTGATAATCGATTCAATTCGATCTTCTTCTTCTTCACACTTTTCACACGTTTGAGACGGCTGCGCTGTATACAATGTCTGCGATGATATTTGGTTCCGATATTCTCATAAATTTCGTCTTCTTGACATTCATTGTTAGACTGTCTCTTTTCCACACTCCGCTATTCTGGTCACCAGTCTCTGAAGATCTTCATTATTTTCGAATAAGATCGCAGTGTCGCCCACATATCCAATGTTGTTAATAAGAACTCCCTTTACCTTTATACCAGCTGTTTCACCCTTAAGAGCGTTTTCGGAGTAAGCATTAAATAGAATTGGCGACAATACGCATTCCTGTCTCACTCCACGTATAATTTCAAGGTCGTTGTAGTCAATCTATTTGATTTCAGGACCTTTATTAATTTTTTACGTCGTACTTTATCGACTGCTTTATTATAGTCAATAAAACATGCGTATATATCTTGATTAACGTCCAGGCATCTTTGTATAAGTAAAATTAAGCGTTCCTAGGCCTTTGTGAAAACCAAAATGTGTATTATTAACGTCTATCTCCAGATTGTGATATATTCGGTAATTCAATTCGGTTCAATTCGATAATAGATTCAATAAGATATTTGATTCGATATAATTCAATTCGATAATCGATTCTATTCGATAATCAATTCACTTCGATCAATTCGATTATAGATTCGATTCAATATTTGATTCGATTATATTGTGTTTTATTTTATAACAAATATAAAAATAAATTTATTTTAAACTTAAACTGTGCCTTATTACCATAAAAAATAGAAAATTTTAGTTTTATTCTGTTTTATTTTTTTTTTTACTAAATACATACGCCACTGCGTTTACTATTTCATGTAGTGTGTGTGGTCGCGCGATGTGTCGTTATAGCTTTTAGTGTCGGTTTTACACATCTCAGTGCATTCCACCGCTTCATACGTAGCCCGCGATAAGAAAGCTATGCTTCCAAAAATATAATATATATAATTAAAATAAGTATATTTGTATGTTTATAACCAAAGAATAGATGGAATGAGAAGGAGAGGCAGACCTCCACGATTTAAGAATCAGGTGTAGGAAGACTTAAGAATGTTGAGAGTACGAAACTAGAAAGCCAAGGCGAAGAATAGGAGACAATAAAGACTTAACCTTGAGCAGGCCAAGACCCACCATGGGTTATGGAGCCAATGATGATGATGGTGATATATGTGTATGTAAATTTTGTATAATTACGGTGAACCGAAAGGTTTACAATCATAGAAATGGCTGATAAATACAACGGCCCCGAGTACGGGCGCTCCTTAAATGGAGCAGGGGTGCTAAGAATCTCCCAGTCAGCTAGAAACATGAACACATTTTCTAAAGAAAGAAAAATAGGTACATGGAATGTAAGAAGCATGTACGAACCAGGAAAAATTCATAACACCATTAAAGAAATGAAGCGTCTAAATATAAGTATCCTTGGAATAAGTGAAATGAGATGGCCGGGGTCTGGAAAAGTAACTGTAGATGACCACATTGTATACTATTCAGGAGAAGACAGCTCAAAACACAAAAATGGTGTAGCAATAATTGTGTCGAAGGAAACAGATGAAGCTGCAAAAAACGTCGTCCTATTCTCAGACAGGATACTGATGATACAAATACAATCAACAACAATCAATGTGAACATATTACAAGTATATGCACCCACACAAGACTATGAACAAGAAGAAATTGAAAAATTATATCATGATTTAGAAAAAGTATTAGCACCTACAAAGAAACACGATCTCAATATTATCATGGGAGATTTTAATGCAAAGATTGGTGAAGGTGAACAGGAAGATGTCATAGGGAAATATGGTCTGGGAATACGAAATGAAAGAGGAGATATGTTGGCATCTTTTTGCGTAGAAAAGCAATTAGTAATAATGAACACAATTTTCAAACTTCCAAAACGTCGTCTTTACACCTGGAAATCACCAGCAGATACACCTGAACGAGTTTTTCGTAACCAAATAGACTTATGTATAAATAAGAGATACAGAAATTCAGTATTATCAGTAAAAACATATCCAGGGGCAGATGTACCAACAGATCACAATATTTTAGTAGGAAAAATAAGACTGAGATTAAAAAGAGTTACAAGGACGAATAAGCAAACAGTTACTATTGATAGAGAAACGATGCTAAATGATACTGTAAAACAAGAAATAACTAGTATATTAGAACAAAAGATGAAGTTAACATCAAGCAAAGAAGAAAGTACTGAGGAAAACTGGACGAGAATTAAAGACATCTTAAAGACTGTTCAAGAAACAAAATTGAGTGCGCTAAAAGCAAGAAAAAAACAAGGGTGGATGACAGAAGAAATACTGAGACTTATGGATCAAAGAAGAGAAGTCAGAAATAAAGATAAAAACGAATACAAGAGGATCCACGCAATAATCAGGCAGAAGATAAGACACGCGAAAACACAATTTCATAGTAAAGAATGTAATGAAATTCAACAATATGAAAAGAAACACGATACATTTCATCTGCACAAGAAATTGAAAGAGGTCGCTGGAAACAAATGGAAACAAGTATCCCAAAGTTTAGAAGACAGAAACGGACACAGAATATTAGACATCAATGAAAAGTTAAAAGAATGGGAAAACTACATTTCTGAATTATTTGAAGATGAGAGAGTAGAACACTATACACCGATTGCTATATCAGGTCCATCTATAACAGAAAGTGAGGTAAGACGTTCAATACAAACGGCAAAAAATGGAAAAGCACTTGGCCCCGATGAAGTAAGTGCTGAAATACTAAAGTTTTTGGGAGAAAATGGAATTAAAGCTCTGTGTAATCTCTTTAACAGAATTTATGACACTGGGATATTACCAACTGATTGGTTAAAGTCGACATTTGTCACAATACCTAAGAAACATCGTCCAAAGACATGCGGTGATTATCGGACAATAAGTCTGATGAGTCACGTTTTGAAAATCTTTCTGCGAGTAATACACAGCAGAATTTACACGCTGTTAGAGGACAGAATTAGCAATACTCAATTTGGGTTTAGGAGTGGCTTGGGTACAAGAGAAGCCTTGTTTAGTATACAGGTGCTAGTACAGAGATGCAGAGATATAAATCAAAATGTGTATATTTGTGCAATCGATTTTGAAAAAGCTTTTGACAAAGTCCGACATAACAAAATGCTAGAAATATTGGAAACAGCTGGATTGGACGATAAAGATCTACGAATAATTACAAATCTATACTGGCATCAAGTGGCAAGAATAAAGGTTGAACAAGAACTGTCGGATGAAATAAATATAAAAAGAGGAGTGAGACAAGGCTGTATATTGTCGCCTTTACTTTTTAACTTATATTCGGAGGAAATATTTAAGGAAGCCTTAATGGAGACAACCGAAGGTATTATTGTGAATGGAGTAACCGTCAACAATATTAGATATGCCGACGATACCTTAGTCCTTGCCAATTGCGGAGAAGACCTTCAAAATCTAATGAACAAAATAAAACAGACTTGTGATCAGTATGGATTAAAACTCAACGTTAAGAAAACTAAATATATGATAGTTAGCAAACAAAATTATATACATGATGACGGTATAAAAGTCGGAGATGCCACACTGGACAGAGTAGAGAAACTCGTGTATCTCGGCAGTAATATCAATGAGAGCTGGGATCCAACCGCAGAAATTAAAAGCCGAATAGAACAAGCCCGAGCTGCCTTTGTAAAAATGAGAAACGTACTTTGCAGTCACGATCTTAGCATTGACCTTAGAGTTCGTATGATATCTTGCTACATCTTTCCTGTCCTGCTGTATGGAGTAGAAGCGTGGACCCTAACTGAGGCTATGCTTAAACGCTTGACAGCCTTTGAGATGTGGGTATACAGACGACTACTGAAAATAAGCTGGGTCGACAGAGTTAGAAATGAGGAGGTCCTTAGACGGCTGAACCAAACAACACAACTGGTCAATATAATAAAGAAACGCAAGCTGGAATACTTCGGTCATATTATGAGACACCCTGAAAAATATGATCTTTTACATCTGATCATTCAGGGAAAGATCCAAGGTAATCGTGGTCCTGGTAGAAGAAGAACATCATGGCTGAAAAATCTAAGGCAATGGTATGGAAAATCAACTACATCGTTATTTAGAGCTGCTGTCAATAAAGTCACGATAGCGAATATGGTAGCCAACATGATATCCAACGATCGATAACGGTTATGGAACTAGAAGAAGAAGAGAAGAAAGGTTTATACTACACTCCTTACTACACGCGTCTAGATTTTTTTGAGTCAGGCTAAATAGGATTTCGGGATCGTCAAACCATCAAACCAAGCGACAAGAAGTATTCACTTAAATAATACATAGACTTTGTAGTGACCAATTATGAAAATATCCATAGGTAGGATGTGGTGACGTACACCTAAAACTTTGCTAAAACTTTTCTATTATAAAATCTGTCAAATTTTGTATGTTTACATGAAATATGTCATATATCAAAAAATTGTAGTACTTTAAATACAATAAATACCATGTCGTTTGACTATTACGTTAATAAATGGATAATTACAAAGAAAAATCTAGAAAATCTAACGCTAAAAGATGAGGTTTGGAGGCGAAGAGAGAAACCTGTCAATGATCGAATAATGGCCAATCTACTCTTTGGAGATTTCTATGCCAGATACTGTATGTTATACCAAGACTTGGATAACTGCATAGACCAAATGGTTCAACCACAAAAACGTATAACGGTGAAAAAGATTGTCGACGCAGCAGCTGTTAGACTTATGGAATTTAATGCTATTTTGCGTGAACTGGATCTTTCAGAGTACCATTACATAGATGGGACTTTGGTAGAACTAAAACTTGTTCCTTATGATGTAGAAATACTGCATCCAGCGTTATTCCATCACAGACCTATAGATGTAGAAGATATGTGGAAGAAGATACAAAAAGGGGAAAAAATTTTTGCACCTGCGCCATTGGAAACTTCAGAAAAGGAACAAGAAGGCGATATTTTTGTGACAAAATCAATATTAAAGGGTTTGCAGCAATCAGAAGAAGCGAACGATGAGCAGCAAACTGACGCATCTAAAAAGAAAAAACGGGAGAGAAAGAAGGTAATAGTTGAAGAACAACCAACATTATCTAGTGAAGAAAATAATGAAATTAAAAGAATACAGTTAAGGACAGAAAATATTCTGTTAATACAAACTGCTGAAAGAGCTAGACAAGGAAGGATGTATTTTCTTGTTAAAAGCATGTTTTATAATCAAACGCAACAATTGAAGGATAAACAGCCAAAAATCAGGTAAAACAAGAAGATTTACAAGAGCTTGTAAAAAATCAAGCAAATGCAGAAGTTGAAGCAAGTATTAAAGTTCAAAGTGCTTGGAGAGGGTTTGCTTCAAGGAAAAGGGACAAATACACTGAATCCCAAAGAAGATTTCTGATAGGAATGTATGAACCAGTCTGGAGAAATTTAGAATATAAAGAAACTTTTGAATCTAATCTAGAAAAAAGAAGGGAATATCGAGACCAAAGAATAAGAGAGTACATCCAAGCAATAGATAGTGAACAAGCTAGAATTCTCAGGGTGGTAGCACCTGGACTCATGGAGGACATAGGGGACGAAATAAGAGAATGGTTTAGAGTTTGGTATAAAGAAGTAAAACAGTTCGACAACATTCCTCCAGAAGATAAAGGCGGAACTATCTTAGTAGTGCGTGGGGAAACGATGACGCCAAAAGAATTTTTAGACGAAGTTGAGAGAAAACGTAGAGAAAAAGTTAAAGCAGGAGGCGAAAAGGCAAAAAAAGAAAAGGAGCGAAAAGAAAGGGAGAAGCTGAAAAAAGCTGAGAAAGATAAAAAGAAAAAGGAGTTGGAACAAAAAAAGAAGATAGCTGCAGCTAAAGCTGCGAAAAAAAAAGAAAAGAAAACCAGGAGAATATGAGTATGATTTTGAGGAACCTGTTGCAGATCCTCTTTATCGAGAGGGAATGGAAGAACACCTAAATATTTGGGATTTACGAAACGACTACGACAATCCTTTAGAGAAACATTACACAGATATTATAACAGAAAAGCAGTACTTGGAAAATCAGTTGGAATGTCGAAAAATTGTTGATAACATGATGAGAGTGGAACTAGACATACTTAACGATGCTTTAGATGAGGATCGTGTCCGTTATGGACTCAAACGAATAAAAAGAAAGAAACAAAAAAAAGGTAAAAAGAAAAAAGGCAAAAAAGGTAAAAAGGGCAAGAAAGATCTTACAGGAAATATACCAGTAGAACAGCTTTTCCAAGAACTTGTTGATAACCAAATAATAAGAACCTATCCCAAGGTAAGTTTGGAAGATTTTCATGGAGATTTTAATTATAACAACTGGGACTTAAGAAACCTGGACTTTGATCCTCCGGCTGGTTTACTGGACGTTCGACAAGCAGTTGTTATGAATTGTATACTTCCTCTAGGAGTTGAGGCGATGAAAAGACCTAGATCTGTACTTATACTCGGTCCTGAAAAAAGCGGAAAACATCTTCTTGCAAACGCTATTTTTAATGCTACCAGGTGTGTTTTATTCGATCTTTCTCCAGAAACGCTATCGGGAAGATACGAAGGTCCTACTGGTATGCGAATGTTACTACACTTAATCGATAAAATGTCCAAACTTCTTGCTCCTTCTATTATATATTTTAGGGAAGCCGAGAAACCATTCTATAAAAAAGTTCCCAAAAAGGACAAGGAACTAAATCCTAAGAGGATTGGATCTAAAATTAATTCAATCATAAAAGGTATTAAGCCAGCCGATAGAGTGTTAGTCCTCGGTAAGTTTTGTAATACTTATTGCTTTATTTGTATAAACTTTATATTAACCTTGGGTCACATGGATAACCTTTAGTCAGTTGGTCCCAGAAATAATTTTCTATGCAGCAAATGGAACTACATGGTTAAACAAAATATCTGTAATATATCTTTGACTTGTTAATGAAGTGTAGGGAAAGGATGAGGTAGCTGGTTCGATGAATTAAGAGTAAATATTTGAAAAATTATAATCTCACCTTCTACATTTGGTAGATAAATAATGAATAAAACCTCGAAGAACCACCGATCATAGATCGCAAAATTGCGGATTATTAATGATGTACTGAGTAGTGAAGTTAACAATAGAATAATTAAAATAAGAATAAAAGCTAGAAATCTTTTTATTACAATATTTACAAAAATAAATAAAAAAAAGCAGAATCGCCAACAAATCACCCTTTTTATAATAATAAAATATAAATGTTTATATACAATGTTCTTAAACACACAACTGTTTATTATTAAGTTATAGAACAATAAAGCTTATAGGTAGATTATTGAATATCCGGCAACCCTGTAATTTGTCGGACCGGCATTCATGAAATGTTGGCACAAAACCGTAGATTATCTTCTGTATGAAAGAATAATTTCAGGTACTTACATATTCGATGCACAAACACTGAATTTAGTTTAATTAACTATTTAATAAAATATGTTATTTAAAAACTGCTGTTATTTGAGAAGCGTGAGAACTATCTTGCTTCTATTTGAGAAACTGAGAAAATGATTTGACTTACGTCCTTCTATTTGAGAAGGCAAAAACGAAGTGGCGTTAGGGGTAGTTGCAGTTGGGTTTGAATGAATAGTTTAATGTAGAATTCATTCTAGACAGTCGCAGAAGATACGAAACAGCACGAAGAAGGAATGTCGTGCTGATCGTATAGACTTTAATTTAGTTTAGTAAGATAGTTTAGTGGAATAATAATAATTATTAAAATAAAAAACAAACTATGTAGAAAATAAAATTAATTTTCTACATGAAGTTCTCTTTGCCATCCAATAACTCTTACACGTTTGTCTGAACAACATCACGAGATACTGATATCACCGAAAGGTGTGCTTGAACTCACTTGAACCATATCTACAGACGGTGCAGGAGATGGGGATTAACACTCAACTCCAATTTAGATATTTTTAATACATCTAAACATTATCGGCTCCCATAAAGCAAACTAAAGAAAGAATTTACCTCAGATTTTAGGGGACCAACTCTGCTTTAGCGATAAAATGGAGGAACTGTGTAGGTGTTCTATTCAGTAGAATGCTTAACTGTGGTCATTATCTGAACGCATAAAAGTATATGAAGAAGAGTCGACCTTCTCAACTCTTTATGTGGAATTACATAATATATCTAAATGTTCTGTTATATTCGATTCAAGTATACAACCTTTTCTGTAATACATAGTGTAATGGTTAATTCATCTGGTAAATCCTGTATATTTATTTATGTTTAGGTGTGACTAACCAACCGTGGGCGGCTCAAGCCAAATTAAGGAAAGTTTTTGAAAGGCATATTTTGGTGCCGAGAACTGGGTATAACAGTGTCTATATGTACTGGAGGGAGCTATTAATGCGATATCCTGGTGTTGACCGAAACTTTAATGTTACCGCACTTGCGAAGGTAAGTTTTAAAAATCACTTTACTAAAAATATGTTATGGGCTGCGTTGTAAAGTTAGTTCAAGATAGTCGCATCGAGAGTCATGACTGAAGATGATTGAAACAATAAGTCCTCACAAGACAGTCAACTCTTACTTATGACAACACCTATTACACTTTGATAACTACATCGATTTGGAGGCTAAACCAATTGAGGGTAACCAGAGTTCAACAACCTTAAGAAATTATATATTGGAGAGCAAAGAGCGTAGCATAAAGGCCAGTTTTAGTGGACATTTTATAGGACATGAGAAATCGTATCCAATAAAAAGTGTTGTACAAACAGCAAAACGTACGTCTTGTCAAATCAAAATCAAATTTAAGATAAGATTGAAGAACTGATGGGAAAAGGACTCTTTAACGAAAACTGATATGATAAATAAAACGTGTAGACTCATGTTCAGACAGGACTTCCAATCTTGGCTCAATTTATGACTAGCTTCAGTCCAGTTCGCTTTCTTTTTCCCCAAAAATTCCTAATAATGTCAGACTTGTCAAATGTATTCACGATTATCTCGGGGAGATAGTACAAAAAAATAAACTCGTTAGGATTGGTTTATAAAAAAATAGTTAAAAAAGTGACGGCATCAGTTATTTTTGGAACTGGCGAAGAAGATATATATATATATATAATATATATATATATATATATATATATATATATATATATATATATATACGAACCGTCTTTGTGGTACGTCGACCAATTGGAACTTTTAAATAATCAAAATATACCAAGGATGACAATAGAAACGATAAACGATTTAAAGGATTCTCAGGAGATTTCTAAGAATTGCTGTGATTCTTTCATGGGGTGTAATGGCTTTTCTTATGCAGGTGTCTTCTTTCAATGTATGATGTTACCAACTCTAGCAACTGACAATACGCAGAAGTGTCCATTGCGCGAGTCATAAGGTTAGCCTCTCAGTTTTTTCAGTAACGAGATATGGGAATACTTCTTTGCAGAAGCTACTCCCTTCAACATTTTGTCTTTTCCCTCTTCATTTATGTTTCTTTAGTTAGTTGTGTCATTATATTTAAAAAAATAAAAGCAAGCAGCCGCGTTTCCTCCATCATCAAAGAATCTCCCAAAAAGATTCACTACAAACTTTCCACAACTCTGGATTCTCAGGTAGAACGTACGTTTTCTTTGTTCGATAAAACGTACAATACAACGTAGCGTGAAAACTGACCTCGAGAAAAAAACGTCTCTTTTTAGCAAGAAGAAGGCAAAGAGAAACTCATCATCATCATCATTATCCAGCCTCAAGAGTCCACTGCTGAACATAGGCCTCTTCCTCATGTTTCCAACCCCGTCTATCTTGCGCCGCTCTTATCCAGTTTTTATTGAGTCTTCTTAAATCGTCAGTCCATCTTGTAGGTGGTCGACCGACGCTTCGCTTGTCTTCCCTTGGCGTCCATTTCAATACCCTCTTTGTCCATCGCCCATCTGTCATTCTGGCTATGTGTCCTGCCCATCTCCATTTTAGTCTGGCTATCTTCTCGATGATGTCAGTCACTCCGGTTCTTCTCCTGATGTCTTCGTTTGTTATTTTGTCTCGGAGAGTTATTCCTAACATGCATATGGGCAGCTCACTTTTAAAAGTTTCTCTCAGTTTTCCAAATGCTGCCCACCCTAGACCGACTCTTCTCTTCAGTTCATGAGTCTGATTATCTCTGCCAAGCATAATTTCATGCCCCAGGTATTTATATCTATCTACGAGTTCTATTTCTTTCCCACCAATACTGATGTTCTGGTTGGGCACCAAATTGGTCATGATTTTTGTTTTCGAGATATTTATATTTAAACCTACATTTTCTGTAGCCACAACGAGTTCCTGTACCATCTCTCTTGTCATACCTAGATCTTCAGCTATTATAAGTATATCATCCAATTATATATATTCATCCATTGTTATCCAATCCAAATTCTTAAAAGCATGTTCTAGCACCGTATTAAAAAGTTTAGGTGACATTGGGTCTCCTTGTCTAACCCCCCGTTCTATTTTTATGCGATTACTGTTAGTATGTAATCTGACAGTGGTTGTTGCCTGCAGGTATATTTTGTATAGTAATTTAGTATATCTATAATCTAGCCTGCATTCTTTAAGCGCCTGTAATATTTTGCTTAGCTCAACTGTGTCAAAGGCTTTGTGAAAATCGATAAATATAAAAACTAGAGGTTTATTGTATTCCACTGCTTTCTCTATTAGGGTTTTTATACTTTGTAGATGGTCATTTGCTCCGTAACTTTTTGGAATCCTGCCTGTTCCCTTGGTTGATAAGTCTCTAATTTTCTTTTCATTCTCTTAACTAGTATTCGCGTAAACAACTTACGCGAATACTATTACGCTAAACGTGCTTATATATATATATATATATAATATATATATATATATATATATATATATATATATATGGCTGAGAAGGCTAATCGGTCTGTAATTCTCTAAATTTGCTTTGTCTCCTACTTTGTGTAATAGAATCATAGTAGCGATGTTCCAGTCTGTTGGGATATTGGCGCTGTGAAGGCAGATATTGAAAAGTTGTTTAATTTTTTCAAGTAATACATCCCCTCCAATTTTTAGTGCTTCTGATACTATTCCATCTTCACCCGGGGTTCAATTATTTTTTATTTTCTTCAGGGCTTCTTTGATTTCTGATTTTGTTATATTGGGCATTAATGATCCTTGGTTTAGTACCCCAGTTTTTAGTGTAATTGGAGGTTCCGTATTGTTATCTTTTTTTCTTGATCTATATAACTTTGTGTAGAACTCTTTGAATATTCTTAATATTTCATATATGTTCGTTGTTTTTTCTCCAGTTCTGTTTCTCAGTTTGTTAATTTCTATTTTCCCCTTTTGTACGCTCCTCTTCAAAACTTTCACATTTTTCTCTATTGCCTGTTTTGTTTTTTCTACATTGTAGTTTCTTATGTCTTTTTTTATTGCCTTTGTGATCGTCTTATTTATTTGATTTATCGCTTCTTTGCTTGCAGTGATATCTTCTTTCATTTGTCGCCTTAGTTCTATAAGGGTTTTCGTGGGTTGACTCAGTTTTTCATCTTTTTTGCTTGTCGGACAATATTTAGTTTGAGCCTGTTGCATTGTGTTGACTATTTGTTTGTTCAATATATTGATATCAGCTGTTGTTGTATCTTTCAATGAATTCCCAATATATTTTTCGAACTCCTGAATGTTAGTTGGTTTTGTCCATTTCTTTGGTTGTTTCTTATTTATCATTTTGAGTCTTTCTTTTTCGGTTGATATCGTTATTTTAGCTCTTACTAACCTATGATCACTGCTTCTACTGAACTGGTTTAGCACATTTACGTCTTTAAATAATTCTTTTTTGTTTGTTAAGAAATAGTCGATTTCGTTCCTTGTTTTTCCATCAGGACTTTCCCATGTCCATCTTCTGTGTTTTTTCTTTTTAAAGAAGCTGTTCATTTGATAGCGATTGTTTTCCAAAAGGAAAGTCAGTAGTTGTTTGCCTCTATCATTTCTGCCTTCGCTTCCAAAATTTCCCAATATTATTTCAGAGGGGTCTTCCTTAGTGCCTATTTTGGCGTTGAAGTCACCACCTATTATTAAGAAGTGGACAGGATTTTCCTTGATTGCACAGGATATTTGGTCGTAGAATATTTGGACTTCTTCGTATGGATGTCCTGTAGTAGGGGCGTACACTTGAATGATCTTTAGGATATATCTGGCGTTTATTTTGATGTTTAAGTAGACCACTCTTCTTGAGATTCGGTTTGTTGACACAATTCTGTTAGCAATTCTTTTGTGAATAAAGAAGCCGACACCTCCGACTGTCGATTCCTCTTCTCCTTTGTAATAAAATAAATGGCCTGATGGGAGTGAGGTAAGACTCTCTCCCTTTTTTCTAACTTCGCTGATACCTACAATATATCAGTTCACTTTTGAGAGTTTTTCCTCCATTTCTTCGAATCCTTCTTCGGTAGAAAGTGACCGAGCATTATATGTGGCGATGTTGAGGTTTATCTTTTTGACGCACATTGAATAGGGTTGGTTTACAGTGGTCGGGTTTTTGGCATTTAAACACCGTGCTTGCCTAGCATGTTGGTGAGTATTCATGTTTATTCCCACGAGTAGCTGGGGAACGTTGGTCGATTCCTGTAGAGCCCCGCGTACAGGAACAAGGCTAATGTGGGATTTCGCCCGGTGTCCCAAGAGCATCGTTAGCGGCCGCGTGACGTGCAACCATTCAGTTTTTAGCACGATGGCTTCCACCTTAACTTACGGATTTTTTGCATCTGGTTTTCTCCATATTTTTGTTGGGTAGGATAGGGAGGGAAATAAGGTGTGGATGGGAAGAATATATTAGAAAGAAATATAGTGACCCGTCTGCCTTCGGAAACCTAATCGCCACTCGGGGTCGAAAGAAAACAAGAGTTAGCCAAGAGAGGCTGATAGAAAGAGATTACAGACATTTCACTCAAGACAAGTTGAAGAAGAGTAAAATGTGAAGGCTCTTATGATCCGCCAGGTGCGTTTCATAAAAGTATGAGTATTGGTACATTTTGTGTTCCCGCTCATACTTCGGGGTGATTTCAAAGAGAAACTACCTTATGATTTTTAGGGACGAAGATTCTGTAGGGTAATAGAAAAATTACAGCAAGAGTTTTTAAGTTTTAAAATGTGCAAAATCCTTGCCTTTAAATATATAAAACCCCACACATTTGCGACACAAATGCAAAAAGTAAAATAACTTGTACAAACCCAAAAAATTAAAAGATATCAAAAAGGAGATATAAAGATAACATATCAATATACTGAGAATATGGCGACTGGATTTTAAAATTAAAAAAATCTTTTATTAAAAACAGAGACCCACAAAATTAAATTTTATATTAAATAATATTTAATTTTAGGTAACGAAAGACTATCCCCTTCCTGTACTCAGAGAAGTACTAGAACACATATTGGTACCTAGGAGAATCATCCAGCTCCATTTTAAGCCTCTCAAATCCGAAGAAATTTACGAATATTTTATTCAACATGATATCACACCGGTAACTGACAAAATGTGGAGAAAATATCAGAAATGGTACAACAAGACCAACTTGGGAAAGCAACAAACCAGGTTTAATAAATGGGCTAAGGATAAAAGAGACGCTTTAGAAAAAAAGAGGAAATGATTATTTTATAATTTACAAAAGCTTATCATAAAAAAGTAATCACTATGAGGTGTTCTATTCTCATATTAAATTATCTAGTTATTTTTAATATTTTTTAAAAAAAGGCGTATTAATACGATAAAGATAAGACCTAGACCTGGATTTTAAGACTAAATGTAAAACTAAAATGGCAAGAGGAATATTCAACAAAATGAGACCATTCTTATGTGATAATAATCAGAACTTGAAATTAACACAAAGAATAACGGATACACTCCATGCTCGAAAAAACCGTTGCTCGGTTCTGATAGATAATGGCGGGGTCGTTAATAGAGGTGAGAAATACAAAAAAGAATAGATCGAAAAGAAACAAAAAAGAAACACCGAAAAAAACAACCCTTTAAAAAAAGGGCGCATTGTTTTTAAATATTTAAATACTAAAAAACAAAAATGGAATATTCATTAGATAAAGCGAAAAGTGAAAATATTATAAAAATATAAAATTGTAAAACTAACTGTATAAAAATATAGTTAAAATATCAAATTTCAATAGTCAAATAGATTATTCAAATGTCAATACAGTTATCATAATCTATCATAAGATACATGAGAACAGTCTTAACTAAGAAAGTCCCCTTTGCATTAGATTAAATAAAAAATTTAAATACGCAAAATAAAACTAAATATTTACTGTGGAATGAATATTTTTATTGGGATCAAGCCACAATTTTACTTTAAAATTAATTATTTAACAAAGTATTGTTCTCGGTCTAAATATCGCTAAACTCTTCTTCGTCGATCTGGTCTTCAAGTTCTATATCGCTATATAAAACAATCTTCTTCAAGTACCATCTCTGCGACGGAGGTCGGCACTCATCATAGCTATTCGGAATTTTGAGACGGCTATCTGAACAGTTCATTTTTTATGTATATCTGTACCACTCTCAGGTAGCGCAGCCAAGACATTCTACGCCACCCTATGCTTCTTTTTCCTTGAGGCTTTCCCTGTATAATTAATTGGAGCAAGGTGTATTTCTCTCCACGTATAATATGTCCGAAATATTCCAATTTACTCGTTTTAAATGAAAAAGACAGCAAATATTTGATTTCACGCAAACAACGCCTATGTATCTGTTGATACGTATTTCGACCTAATAGGTCTCATCAGAACAGTTATTCATAGGTGTTCTCAACGTGAAAAATCAATATTTTCTGTCTTTTAAGAAGCAACACTAAAATGGCTTCAATACGGATGCGATAGCGACATCTAATAATAAAATCCGTAAAATAGTTTCGAAATACAATTCAGATTTCTGCTTATAATCTGAGCCTTCTAAAAATTGTAAGGCAAACAGACGTTGATAAAAGATGTTAAAAGGGACATGGGGAATCTAAAATTTGCATTCAACGACATGTCTTTACAACTAAGCAGAAATCCTTAGCGAATTGTGTTTCTCGTACTCACACAGAGTATATCCAAATAAAATGAAAAAGACAGCAAATATTTGATTTCACACAAACAACGCCTATGTATCTGTTGATACGTATTTCGACGGATTTTATTATTAGATGTCGCTGTCGCGTCCGTATTGAAGCCATTTTAGTGTTGCTTCTTAAAAGACAGAAAATATTGATTTTTTACGTTGAGAACACCTATAAATAACTGTTCTGATGAGATCTATTAGGTCATTTAACACGATGGCAATTTCCCCAATACGCCTATCATAAGAAAGGGTTCGTTTTAAAGTAGCTTCTCGATCGTAAAGAATAAATCCTGTTGCCTTGAACCTGGCTTTTATATTTGGTCAGCATTTTTTGCCCCTAGCTCTAATGTTGATTTCAGTAGACCTGCGATATCTTTCCTTATAGGACTAGGTTGTGTTTGCTTCCGTTTAGTTAAAATAAACCTCCGTTTGACAGACAATTTGATATTTCGATTTCCACTTCGGAAACGGTTCTTAACCTAGCATGGGCGCCGCCATGGTTATATTTTTAGGGGTGAATATCTGCTTTTTATGAGGATGCATTTGCATCTACATATACTATTAACCAATATAAAAAGTAGAACCCTACATATATAACTATGTACTTTCTTTTCGGAAAGGGACGTGCAATTGCACCTTACACCCCGCTACCGGCGCCCATGAAAACTACAAAGCATTTATAAATTAAACAAATGTTGCTTTATGTTACTTGATAAAAATTTCTTCTAATATACATTTTAAAGAATATGACTTTAAAATAATAATGTAAATATTTTTGAATTCAGTTCCTGTGAATTTTATTGAAAGACGATTCATTCGATTACATGGAATAAACTTAAGAATACCCGTCAGAAAAATCACACCATGTCATTTGTCTTAAAAAAGTTTGCGACTTGGTGTTACTCACTCCACATCCCATCCCGATTGCTCCAGTATTTACGTTTAAAGAAAACTAGAATATAAATAGTTATAAATAGCAACGTTTTTACTAACCATCGTTATATTTGCTATTTGACAATTACTTATGTGAACATTTTTTTAAAAAACAGTGGTCTACCTATTTTCATTTTGTAAAATAAATGTCCCAAATAAATTCAAATTTAAAAACAAGACAAAACTTTAAAACGAATTTATAAAACGCCACTGATAAAAAATAAATATTCACGAATTCGGATAAATTGTGCCGACCAAACATTAATTTGCTAAAACTTATCGTGAATGCGTCTATTGTTACAGTTGGCTCAGCGTAAAAGACTTCATATTGCCCAATAAAATGTACGAAGAGCTATCAAAATGTTGTGAACAGATGTCATTTTAATTTTCTTATTAGTAAAGGGCCTATTTAATTTAAACCTCGTACAATTCAGATATCTTATTACATTTATTAGTCACCCTCCCTAATTTTTTGTCAGAGTATAGTCAGGAAATCGAAAATGTTGCGGAACGTGTTTGAACTCAAAGATCGAGAATAACTAGTCCCGCATAGGACTGGTATATTATGCCATCAGCATACAGAGAGCCACCGCTCATTATTTGGAAAATTAACTGTGGTTTCAGTTGCAACTTCACGTCGAATGTTTTTAAATGTTAATTTAAGTACGGTAGATGAGGGGTTTTGCGAAGGATTCTACTCACCTTACAGCACGAACGCGAAAAACTGACTGGGGTTTTAGAAAATTAACATTTGTAAATAGAATATAATCATTTACTCTTTATCGATGAATTATGTTTTGGCCGGTATATTGCTGTTTAATTCGTAGGTGTTTGGACCAATTGTCTACTGCCTAAAAATCGTCCTTTTTTAAACGTATATTTCACAAGTCTAGACAATACATACTAAAACAAAAATACATAGAATCGTAAGCGTAAATGTCAATGTCAAGACAGGTATGCAATATAAAACTTAAAAAAGACATTACTTAAAAAAAACAAACGTATTAAAGAAAGAAATAGAGAGGTTTTAAAGGTGAAATTGATCAACCTTAAATGGTAATTTAAATTTTGCAGACATACTCAGTAGCTTGGTAAAGTCGTCGATGGTCGATGAATTATTTTATTACCTTTTTGACGCATTCATAGTAAATTCTTACATACCTTATAAAGAATCCTTTATAAGGTATGTAAGGCAAAGTAATAGTATAATCTCACCTTGAATATAGATCCAAATTAGCTACCAGTCTTATAAAAGATTTTTCTGTGAGAAAAAACATTGGGAGGCCATTGAACATGGAGTATTTTCAAAATGTTGGTCGTTTCCACACAAAGACGATGGGAGTAGTGATCAAAAGCAGCTTTGTACTTGTGTTGTTTTAAACCCTATGATTTAAGTGCCTGAACTTGTAACGAAAATATTTTGCCTACCACAGAAGGCATTAATACAAGGGGGTAGAAAATTGGGGGAAGAAACTAAAGGGGTGGAGATAGGGCAAGCAAAATAATCGCTACTTGTGCGAACGGCACTCAGGGTTTGGTAGGAGAGCTGGGGTCGTGGATAAGTAAAAGATAAGGGGGTTGGAATGGGGCAACTACAAGAAAATGAAATAATGGGGTCATCAATCTCTTGGGATAAACAAAATAAAAATAAACAAGAAACACCTCAAGGAATTTAATATAGGGCGCCACTTGAGGTATCTAATTATACCTATTACAACCACTGGTTGTAACTAGGGAATTAATTAGAAAACAAATCAAAACATAAAAAAACATATCTTTTTCAAATAAGAATCAAAAAAGGTTTAGCTCAAAAAAATAATAAATAAATTGTTAAAACAACAAAATTTAACCTTTATTTATGTGTCACCACAAACAGTTACATGGAGAAAAAACAAAACACAAAAACTTAGATGTGTCATTCGCTTACAAACTCTGTTGCTACAAAACTTACAAAATTGCATGAAGGTTAACCTTTTTAAAAATAAAACTAACTAATAGTCAAAAAAAAAATAATAAAAAACGAGCTGTCATAAATTAAGATTAAATTTCAAAAAAAACTAAACACATAAATTGACAGCTCAACTCAAAACCAAAAATTTACAATTTTAAATGTAACGAAAACAATTATTATTTCATAAAAAAAATTGTCTGTCTTTAGTTTAAAATTTGAACACAAAAAAAAAACAGTTACCTTGATTTACATATTTCCACTTCACAAAAAAAACTTGTTATATATCTGTAGCATCCATCCGGAGATCAGCAGCAAACACATTCATTTGGGGCCGAAACAGGAACAGGACATCCATTGGGGGCCGGAACACGCCAGGGAAAACAGGAACTCTCAAAAAAAACATGAACCCTCCAACAGGAACCAGACTTTTCAAAAATCTCGAAATATCTAGCGAAAACTTCCTACTCCCGGCAAATTAATGCCGGTCACTTCATACTGGACAAAATCCATCACTACTGCTACCCATTTCCACCACAATCAACGAAAAAACAAAAAATTTTACAAACTCGACATGAATTTGGACATAACGCTGAACCACTCTTGCTCGCGGTTCCAACGAGAGTGAAGAAATTCTATTAAAATTTAACGCATACATACAAACGCTGACATGACAAGACACCACGAAACGACGTACATATCCTTTTGCGACGCATTAAAATTACGGCTTCTAATAAAACAAGAATTTGCCGAGGAAGTTAAAATAAATAAACAACTCTAAAATGGTTTATTTCAACTTGGCCGACCTAAGAAAGAAATGAAAAGATATTTGGGTTTAAATACGTACGAAATATTTTTAGATCTATCAAAAATATGTAAGGTGATTTTAATATTTCGTATACGAGGGGACTTCAATATACTTCAAAGAATCAATGAAATTGAAAATGCTACAAACTATTATTTATATTACTATATTTTTATTTGTTTATTACAATATTGTGCAGTATTTTTGTATTATTTAAAGTTCTATACCTATTATTGATAAATTTGTTATCATTTGGTGCACCCTTTGGTGTACCAGAGAAACTAGCATGAAAATTATTACTTGATTGAATTCTGGTACAATGGTTGACCAGCATTCTTTTCATAGAAAAAAAAAACAAAAATATATTCAAAATCTAGCAACTGATGTACTAACTATAATATTTCAAACTATTATCTGAAAAAACTTTGAACAAAGTTCATCGTAATAAACTTGCGGCTTAAAGGGTTAAAACCATGACCACTTCCTTCGGGGATCAGGCTCGGTAAAAATAAGGGCAAATGACAGAACAAATAATGATGATTTCTAGTTTTGTTTCTCAGATCATTTTTTGAAGTTATACTTTTATACGCACGGTCGGCGTTGGAAATTTGCATGAGAGTGAATCTGTGAAAATATTACATATGTAAGATAATGAGTAAGAGAGAGACAGAAGATATATTTTCTCTCTCTTCCTCTCTCGAGAATAAAAATGTTCCTTTTGTATATATATTTAATATTATATAGATTATGTATATATATATATATATATATATATATATATATAATATATATATATATAGAAAAGAAATTTAATCTTTGCAGATAAGTTAAATAGTAAACTCTTAAATATTGGGGAAATCTGCAAAAAAAACTCTAATGTGTATCAATTATTTCACCTAACGTTTTCGCCAAAGAGAATTTGGCTTCTTCAGGGCTGAAAGAGAATAAATTATAATTAGCTACCATATATTATCTAATAAAAAACATTTACTTTACCGTGAAATTTTAGAAATGTCGAGTTATGATGTTAAAAAACTTTAGCTAGTAACAACATAGTGGTGTTTTTTTGTTACTATGTGCAAAAAAGTTTATTTGTGAACGTTGGAAATGTATGGTAGCTTTGAACTTAAAACGCAAAGGTTTACCCAAGGACAATCGAAAAACCCAATGTAACTACATTTAAAGGAAGTAATTCTTTGAATTGTCGGCAATAACTAAATTTTTAATTGTTGTAAAGTTTGAATGTGAGCTTCTGTTTTCATAGAATGCAAGCGCCGAAACAATTACAAGTAGTACTTTTGATATCAATGTCGTTAAGGCTCATTGGTAAAACCGATGAAGTTAGATCCCAGTCTGGGGAGATATTAGTTTAGAATTTCTAATTGAAATTCTTTTTTTAATTAGTATATTGTTCATGTATTATTGTAATAATATCTTATGTTATATTAATAATAAAATAAACAATGAATTTTACTGCAAAGTATGTGTAAAAGAATTTTTTTGCATTCAACTACTTTATACATATATAAAAAATAAAAATATATATTTTCATTAAAATATTGATGCAATCCCTTATTTACTATACTCCTATTACAGGTCAAATGTTTATATACAGCAAACAATGCACCATATACCTATATAACTAATTATTTTCCATTACAAATGTAATGATTGTGCAGATTGACTCCCATATAAATTTTTAACTGCGAACCCGTGTATAGAAATATAACTTCTACCGGCAGTCCCACTGGACTGCCACATCCGATTTTTTCTACTCATCTTTTTACATTTTTTTTACTTTTTCATATTTTTTCTATTCCTCCGTAATTTTAAGTGCTGGTGAAAACCCTAAATGGATTAATAATAATTGAAAAAATTGTGTTCAACGGGAAATTACTTCGATTTTCCTAAACTTTATAAAGTGTGATGTGTCCTTAATCCGAAATTGTTTCTTAACTCCCAGCGTCAAGTGGAAAATTTCTATTATTAATAAAAGTGGCATGTAATGTCTAAAACTAATTAAGAAAAGTATTCATTTAACTGCGTTTTCTATGTAATAATATCTCGCCTTGAGAAGTTTCAACGCGGGTCGTATAAAATTAATGGAATTGTAGACCGTTCTGGTGGTGGAAATCTCTTGCGGAGGCTTATCGGCCACCAAAGGGCCGGATCGGCTGATAGCCAGGGCTGAACTCGAGCATAAATTTCTCATCTGACCAATAAAGCACTAATAGGGTATTCCGCACGTATCGAGACGCGGCTTTATTGATTATAAACCAAAGTTTTTCAATAGCTAATTTACAATCCATGACATAAATCCTTTCTACAAAATACCTGATTCACAAAATTAGCAAAACTGTTCTCAGAGGAGCAACTTTCTAGAGAAACATAATGTGCTGAATATTTATTAATAACAACATATTTAATTAATATGTTAAATATATCGATGAAGAAACAGTGATATTTTGTAAGGAAAATATTAAGTTATATGATCCACCAAACGAAATTTTTAATGGAGAACAAAGGGACTCTTAAAGGGGATCCATGTCCAATTAAAAGAAGTATAATTCTTTTTCTTTCTTAGCTCTATATGGGTGGCCGCACACAGAAAGAGCAAAACTGTTTTAGTCAAAAACGTTTTTGACTAAACGAGTCTGATGCTGATGTTTCCATGTAAATTAAATGAGCTAATGCACACTGATTAGTCGTGTGTCTAATGCATGTTTAAGCACATTTAGTTTCAGTCAGTCTGTTTGATGTTGATTACCAGATCGTCGTTTTGTGTCGAAACATTTCAATGTACGCAGGCGCAACGTGTTTTTGGAATTCCCTTCTTGAAACCGCTCGAGTAGTCAACATGAAGCACATGTGGAAACAGCGATATATTGCTTGTTTATATTGTGTGTATCATGAAAGTGGGCGCAAAAAAATTAATTGTACTGATTGAGGCCAGACCTCCTTTATATAACTATCAATTAAAAGACCCTTAATTCTTGAAGCAAAGACTGAAGAGTTTTCTTAGCAGTTCTTTTCTCATTTATAGGATGCACCCAAAATTGTCTTTTATTTTGCGTTTTTTTCGTCCTGTAGGAGGACCAACGGCCAGAAAACTAGTGCAATTTCTTCGTTATCTGTCGACATCTTTAATAAAACTGATTGCAGTATGGTTTGTGCAAACATTTTGTTTCTCTTGAAAACAAAATGTTTCTTGTGGAAAGAAAAACGTTTTCGTTTCAAACAAAAACGTTTTTGACTAAAACAGTGTTGCTCTTTCTGTGTACGGCCACCCTGTGCCTTGGCTACGTTTACTATTTTTCACTACTTTTGCCGGTCTTGTACAGCAATCTCCCATTGTTGTACCCCATCTTACTTAGACCACTTGTTACTGCACCCTTACATCTTTTTCTTGCGTGACCAATTGGCCTTCTGCCATGGAACCTTTTCTAGAAGATTATATTTAGTAGTTTTTCATTATTCTATCTCAGACCATGTCCTTCCCGTCTTATACGATTTGCCAGTATTATTGGTACTGATTTCGTCTCCATAGAGTACATGGAATTCCTGGTTTGGTCTTCGCATCCTCTTTTCTGTAATCTCGGCTTTATAAGGTCCAAAGATCGTCCAGAGGATCTTTCATTCTAATACTAATAATTTTTTATGTCACACTGGTTCAGTGTCCACTATACTTGTGGCATCGATGGGTTGCTTGCTTCTAAATACGTGCGGCCTCCTGATTAGCTGGTTAGGTCCTCCAGAGCATGTGGGTAAGCCCTACTGACAGCTGCAGTTATTCCATATTATTCCCATAAACATATAGAATATAGAAATATTTTACAAAATATTAAATAAAATCTTCAATGAATTCTCCAATAAAATCTCCAATAAAGCCAATAAACTCTAAGGGCCGGTTCTACAATGCTAGTATATACTGAGAATAAAGTTATACTTGGAATAACTTCATTAATGGTGTTCTACAAACAAAGAATAAACTAGGAATAAGATAATCGGAGTATATCTGTAGAATACCTTTATCCCTCCAAAGTTTAGCAGATATACCCAGTATAAATTTATACTGCATTTCTATTGGTCGGTCAGGGGTTGTCAAATCTGTAATATTTTAACCTCACTTTGTTTGTTTTTATATATAAAATAAAATTTTTGATATTGCACAAATATTTTAGATTGTAAATCCAAAGGAAATTTTATTAGGCAATCCAAAGGAAAAAGAAAGCATTTATTATTTCAATTCTAAAATTTTAGGATATGTATGTAATGTAATAACGTCTACACATATGACTAATATAGTATAGGTATAATCTTACCAAGGCAATATATTTTTTAATGTTTTGATAACAGAGACTGTAATTCTAGAATCTGTATTATATAAACATTTCTTTAACTAAAATTATATATTTTGTAATTCAATATTTATACTTGTTTAAAATGTGGAGTACCTATATAGATATATTTACATAATTTTGGTTATTATATTATAACACTAATTTCAGTTGATGATAATAAAAAATTTAAGAAGGAAATTTACATCTTTTTTAATCCATTTTATATTAATTTTGTAAAGTATAGTAATAATATAAACGTAGATAAAATACCAGATAAAGCGAATCAATTTTTCAATTGTAAACAAATTTTATAGTTATGACAACTGCCAAATGTCGCTGTCAATAACAATTTGAACTAATTTTGAAGATATCAGATCTACTATTTCGTTTTACCTTAGTGTTCTGTGGTTATACCCAGAATAACTATTCCGCTGTCGATTTCACAATGTAGAACGCTCGAAAGGTTATACTTGGAATAAACTCAAGTATAAGTTATACTCAGAATAACTATTCTCCAATTTATACCTGGAATGTAGAACCGGCCCTTAGTAAAATAAAGTAGAATATAAGAACAGCTTTAGAGAGACATTAAAGGGGTTTAATTTTCCTCCCAATTATGTTACCAAAATTAGAATTAAACAAATAGCAAATGGCAAGGATAACATGAAATCGAATTATTTATTATTAAACTTAGTTAAATCTTGTTAGATTCCTATTTGCATAGAATTGAAAACGTGGTTTTGAAAGAAGTAAGGTTATTAATATTGAAAATGCTGTCAGAATTATACAATATAGTTTTTTTTACTCTCTTTATAAATTTTTCAATTACAGACAAAAAATGATATCCCACCATGGAAGTTAATTAACAGAAAGCAAGCGAAAGATCATAATAAAGTATAGCATAGATGTCATAGGATGTATGCCTATGATAGAATTAGCTCTTCTGTCAACATAGAACAGAATATCTAGTCTACCGGACAGAGAGAGAGAAGGCAAATATTTATTCTACAGGAAATAAAGGGAAAAAGGGCGCCAACTACTTTTTTGAAGAAAAAATAGTAAAATCAAAACTGAATGTAAAGTAATTAATAAACTAATGAGGAAGTAATACAGAAATTAAAATAAAAGAATTATTTAAGTATAAATTAATAAAGATGTGACATTTCTAACGTTACATGGTGTTACCGTCGCATGCTAGAATCCCGTGCACCAGAAAATGCACAAAGAGCGAGAATTGATCAACATAACATGGACTTTCCATGACTACAGAAGATCTGCGAAAAATTTATTTGAAATTTCATGATGCCTATGGAATTGGTCCAGCTGAGGTAGACGAAGATCTAGCTGCGTTTAGGTCCTTTATCGCTGCTGAAAGAATTATCCATCTGCAAAGATCAAGGGAATGTCATACAAATTACTTTTCCACCGCTTCTCCAAGACGAAATTTTTAAATGTTTCGACGTGTTCTGAGGGTCTAGAATCCTCAAATTTAACTGCTAGCAACTTTGGCATGGTTCTTATTAATATTCGATCGATTAGAAATAAGACAGACGAATTATTTTTGTTTCTGGAAGAATTAGGGTTTCCCCAGATAGTTGCAGTGACGGAACACTGGCTTGAAGTTAATGAGCCAATTTTCATTCAAGAATATACCACAATTGCTAGGTATGATCGTCCAAGTTCAGCTCATGGTGGCACTCTGATTCTTTCAAATAACAATGATTTTTCTACAGTTTCGAAATATGACTATTTGCTGGGTGAAAACTACTTCGAATTTTCTTTGATTTTTAATAAGAAATTTAATCTATACATTATTTGCATTTATAGATCACCTAGCTCTGATACTGAACTATTTTTTCAGAGCCTGCTAAATTTGTTAGATATTCTGCCCATTAAAAGCAGAAAAATTTTATGTGGTGATTTTAATATTGACTACGCTGCTGTTTGTGCGACCCAACTGTCTTTGGTAACTATTTTTGAATCATATGGTCTCACAATGCACGTTAATTCTCCAACAAGAATCTCAAAAACATCATCCTCGACAATTGATTATGTGGTTTCCGATTTTCCACCCGCTGACGTCCATTCTACAGTTATTAGTGGGGGGCTTTCTGATCATGAAACGGTATATACCAAGTTTAGCAGTTTACAAACACCTCACTCAAAAACCCGACGATTAGGTAGGATTTTTTCCACTCAAAACTTTCGTAAATTCTATAATTCATGCTTGACTTCTGACTGGAGTTTTTCTTCTGGAGACATTGACTGTAATGTTAGTGATTTTCTAAATAGACTTGTATCTATTTTTAATAAAGCATTTCCTCTATTAAACATCAGGCCAAAACACAATAAACCTTGGATTACCAAAGGCATTCGCATATCTGCGAAAAATATGCGGTCTCTGCTATATATTAAAAAATTTAATGACAGTATCCCCATCTCTGATTATATCAACAAGTACAGAAAATGCTATATAAAACTACTCAAAGTAGCCAAAAAATCCTACTTTCATAATCGCTTAACAAGCTCCAAAAATATTTCAAAAGAAACTTGGTCAATAATAAACGATTTTCGAAATAAAACCAGTACAGCTGATCAAACCTTTTCTTTTCCTAACCCCGAAAATCTAAATGATTACTTTGTTAATGTGAGTAAAAATATAACCTCAACTATTTCGCCACATCAAGATCCAGTTTCCTATCTCTCTAATTCAAAAAACATTGCTGATACCTTCTTTTTAAGACCAGTTGATAAGACGGAACTCATTTCAACAATTCGTAGTATAAAAAGCACATCGTCCTGTAGTACAGATGGATTATCTATTAAAATTTTCTCAAATCTACCGCATAATGTTTTGGACGTCATGGTCTCGCTAGTAAATGATTCCCTTGAAAAAGGTACATTCCCTAACTGCCTAAAGACTGCCATCGTCATTCCTCTTCATAAAGGTGGAGAAAAATCTGATGCCTCCAACTATAGACCTATTGCCTTGTTACCAGCACTATCAAAAATTATTGAAAGACTTATAAAAGTTCGACTTATGCCCTTTCTCCTTAAATATAATATTTTATCGCAAAATCAGTTCGGCTTTTTGTCTAATAAATGCACTAGTGATGCCATATTTTCTGTGTTACATGATGTATATCTATCACTAAACAGTAACCTCTCCTCCGCCACCGTTTTCTGCGACTATTCCAAAGCCTTTGACTGCGTAAATCACGACATTCTATTAAAAAAATTAACTTTCTATGGAATTCGGGGTGTGTCTTTGAACTGGTTCAAAACTTACTTGGTAGGTAGGAAACAATTGGTTAGAATAAATGACACCGACTCTAGTTGTAAAGATATTGAGTGTGGAGTACCGCAAGGTTCAGTATTAGGTCCCATTCTTTTTTTACTTTTCATTAATGACATCACTTACTTGAAAATTAAAGGGAAAATTTTTCTATTTGCTGATGATACCAGTATTACATGGAGCAGCTCTGATATTTCAACGCTTCATTCAATTATAACCGATGATTTACTTATAATCAAGGCTTGGTCAGACTCCAACTTACTTAGCTTTAACGTGGATAAGACTGTAGCATTATCTTATAAAGGAGTCATGCAACCCTTGCTTTTGAATGAGAGCCAAATCAATATCGTAAATTCCGTGAAATTTCTAGGTATTCTCATTGACAGTGATCTCAAATGGTCCTTGCATACTGACTCCTTAAGGAAGAAACTAGCCTCAGCTTGCTTTGCAATAAGATCTGTTTCGAAGGAACTAAATTTATCTTCTGCCAAAATGGCATATTTCTCATTGTTCGAGTCCCATCTTCGATATGGGCTTCCATTTTGGGGTTCTAGTACAGCGGCCCAATTTGATACTATTTTTAAGTTGCAAAAAAGAGCAATCCGTTATCTATTTGGTCTCAAACAAACAACTCATTGCAAGACTTACTTCAAAAATCACGGAATTTTGACGCTTCCCTCTTTATTTATTTTGGAAACGGTTTGTTTGATTCGAAAGCATCTAAACATTTTTCCCGATAGACCTGACCATGGCTACTCCATTAGAAATTCGGATTGTAACGTTTATTTGCCGATCCCGTCCACTCAGCTAGTAAAGAATTCTATTCTATATCGTGCAAAGAAACTTTATAATCACCTTCCAAGAGAAATTAAATCCGCAACATCCTTCATTAAGTTTCGTAAGGTGACAAAAATCTATCTCTCAGAAAGACCATATTACTCAGTTGACGAGTTTCTTAATGTATAACAAAGAAACAAAATTAGTATTGTTTATAATTACATTTGGGTGTCTCAAGCAGTGGCTACAATTTGTCTCATTTGTTGTTGTTTGTACAAATTATGTAGGTTATACAATAATTTTACTAATTTAAAATTGTGTTATTTTGTTTTTTACTATATTGTTTTTGTTTTATACTTTTTGTATTATTTGACTGATTTATTTTTTAGCTTTGTCCATAAAATTGTTCAATAATTTTCAGTGACAATAAAGCATATTTCTATTCTATTCTATTCTATTATAAAAATAAGAAAGGCTCAATATTTCAGCCATATAATAAGAAGACCTTAATATGGCTTACTCCGGTTGATAAGTCAGGGTAAAATCAAAGGAAAACTCTGTGTCGGAAGAAATCAACTTTCCTGGCCGTAACATTAGACAATGGACAGGCCTAACGGTGGAGGAATTGTTTCATCTAGCTGTCGATCGAAAAACATTTAATCATCTGGTTAATACGACAATACCCAACGCTTGAAAACAAGCACGGCAAACAAAGAAGATTAGATAAAACCTTTTTTACTGACGAATGTTGGTTGGATCTTTCTGGGTATACAAATTCTCAGAATATGAGGATGTGGAGTCCAGATAACCCGCATTATTATATTGAAATGCTTTTATATCCACAGAAACTTGAAGTTTGGTTTGGAAGCGAAGTATTTTCGGACCCTTATTTTTTGAAGAGATTCTAAATGCTGAAAGATAATTTGAAATTGTTTCACAAAACTTCCGTCTTCTGCCGAAGTCATTTGCGTTCGAGTTCGATAAACTGCAGATATTGACAATTTAAAATTGTTACCTATAGACAGAACCGAGGCATGAGGATTTTCAACAACCTTCAACATAACATTCTGGCGATCATCATCATTTTTGATATCCCACGTTGCTTATCCATCGTGATCTAGGTAAAACTCTAAAGCTCTCATACTTATCAAATTTTCTATATATCCATATTAAGTGATTCGCACATTTTTGATTAATTGCACAATTTGTCTTAACAAACTCTAATCAAAATGTCTGTTCTTTGTTTGTAATTAAAACGCATTTTTTTTTTAAATTATTCCACTGCGGATAGTGTATGCCAAATATTTTACAATTTTTATAATATTTGTTCACATACTTTTATTTAATGGGTAATAAATCAAAACGAATAATAAAAACTGATATATTCAGTGGCAACAATTTTAATTGGTTGAACAGCAATTTCTATATATTTTCGCGGATATTTCATAAAGTAATTAAAGCAGGATAGCTAAACCCTATTTGGTTTAGTCTGTCCCTGAAAGGACTATTTATTTTTTTTAATTAACCCGGCCAGCGTGTTGTATGTAGAAAATCGCCCACGTCGTTCATTAGCTCTTGTTAAAATAGTGGCAACATTGCCAAATTCTTGTGGCGTCACGAATACCTTTTCATAATACAATTATTTGCATTGCATCATAAATTTTAGTGTATAAATAAGATTTGAATAAGTGATGTCGCGTTCTTTGGACTTGTGGGTGATTTTGACCTCACCACATAGTTGAAGTTTAGTATTATTTAGTATTTCGTCATTTTCACCCCACAACATTGGTTCATTTTTAAGGTAAGTTCTTATACTCCTCCTCCTCAATCCTTTAGCCCTTGTCAGGGCGTAGTGACACCCTAAATATTATTAGTCTGCTGTCTCCATTGACTGCGATCTTGTGCCATATGGACGGCTTCATGTAGGGATTTTCCCACCAAACTCTTCATTTGGTCCACCCATCGTATTGGAGATCTTCCTCTTGGTCTTCGGCCTTTTACTTTACCTTCTACTACCAATAGTTCCATGGTGCCCGTTCTTCTAGCTATGTGGCCGAAGTAAGTTAGGTATGCTTGGTTTACTTTTTTTAGTAGCCTGTCTTTTATATGAAGCTCTTCCAGAATTGACAGGTTGGTTCTATGTTCTGTCCAGGACATGCGTAGAATTCTTCTATATACCCACATTTCGAAGGCTTCGATCTTACTCCTATCGATTTTGTTGAGAGTCCATGTTTCAGCTGCATATGTAGCAATGGGAAAAATAAGGGCATTGACCAGCCTAAGCTTAGTATTCCTTGTTATTGTTCGGTCTTTCCATATTTTAATTAATTTAGCAGTTGCGGTTTGGGCCATTCCTAGTCTACGTTTGATTTCTGAGGAACAATCACCATTGTTGGTTATCAGAGAGCCCAAGTATACAAATCTGTCGACTACTTCGAAAATCCCTATTTGGCGTATATGCGGTAGATTATTATTTGCTCTGTCTACAATCATTATTTTTGTTTTTCTGGTGTTGATTTGAAGTCCGAATTCTTCACTTATTCGGCTTAGCCGTTTGATGATGGTAATCATTTCGACTTCATTCGCTGCTAGTATAAGTGTGTCATCTGCGTATCGCAGGTTACTGATTTTTCTGCCTCCTATAGTGATTCCTCCATCCCATTCATCTAGTACTTTTCTCATTATATATTCAGAATATATGTTGTACAATAATGGTGATAGTATGCAACCTTGTCTAGTTCCTTTCTCTGTTTTGAATGCATTTTAATATATTCCATGTACTTTAACTTTGGCTGAGTTTTTATTATACAGATTTCTTATTAGGTTAACTAGGTGGTTAGGTACTCCCATATTTTCCATTATACTCCAGAGAGGATCCCATTTTACTGAATCAAAAGCCTTTGTGTAATCTACAAAACAGAGCAACATTGGTATGTTATGTTCTCTCGCTTTTTCTACTATCTGTCTGGTGTTGAGTATTTTCTCACGCGTTTCCTTTCCTGGTACAAATCCACATTGTTCTTCGGCTATCTCTGGAAGTAGAAAGTTCTTTAGCCGTTCATTGATTATATGTAGCAGGATTTTGCTTGCATGAGGGATAAGGGCAACGGTTCTGTAATTGCTGCATATGGTTAGTGATCCTTTTTTATGGATAGGGATCAAGGTTGATTCACACCACTCATCAGGCCATTCACCTGTGATCCATATCATGTTGCACATATCCAGCATTACATCTACGCCAATTTCGCCTATTGCTTTTAGAGTCTCCGCTGTTATGCCATCGATTCCTGGAGTTTTTTTGTTTCTTAGTTGGTTAAGAGCCTTCTCTACTTCTGCTCGTAAAATGATTGTTTCAGCTTCTCTGATTGCATGTTTTTTGTGTTCTGAAACTGATGCGTCATCTTTTGAAGTGTCTTTGTATAATTCTGAGCAGTAATTTTTCCAGGTCTCTGCGATGCTCTCTATGTCGGTTTTTACTTCTCCATTAGAGTCTTGAATGGCTTGAAGTTGTGGCTTGAACTCTCTTTAATTTAAAGTTTATCTTTAATTTAATATTCTGAAATATATTTTATCATAAATGCACACATTTATTTGTCAACGTTCTAGATAAACGATAAAACAACACTATATCTGACAAAACTCCATGCAAAACAGAACATTTCTGGTGATATTTGTCGCCAAGTGATGTCACACGTGCAAAAGAGATAGACTGATCGCGTGCTCGTGGGTTTATCTTAGTTACTAGTATCATGGTACTGAGGCCTTGTATCAATGAGTAAGCTACTGAAGACCGTGGTTGCCAAATGTAATTTTTTTCCGAAATATTAGCAATTTTTAATACGTGCGGTCTTTTTGACCATGTAGCGACTAGTTAAGGGTTAATAATCAATAATAATTTTATTTAAAAAAAAAACATCTGGCGAGCAGTGTACCTAAATATCAAAAGCTGTACTAACCCACAAAATAACCAGCTTATCTAATCCATTCAAATAACATTACCATCAATCTGCTCTTTCCACTTTTTCTCTCCACCGAAATCAATCACAATCAGTCAAATCAAATTTGCCTTCTTAGTGGTAGGTAAAACACAAAGGAATTACTTGGAATGAGAATTTATGTTCAACGCATCGGATTAAAGAAATCTAAAATCAATTATGGCCCATGTCCAGCGGAGTGCTTGAGTGATTAAAAAGCTCGTGGCTGAGCAGCTTTTTCACAAACGGTTACTTCGCCGCCACGATAGCGTGAGATATTGCTGCACACGCCCACACTGATTCCATTACGATTTATTCAATGACTATTCTCTTAGCGAACGGAAAAAATTCCTGAAAAAACAGGATTTCATTCGATTAAATATTGACAGTAATCACGGAATGTAAAAAGATAAATCCAAAGTTTTTATTGGAGGTAAAAAATGGATTTAATTCATAAAGCTCTGCAGACCATGTAAACCATGGAAAGCGTTACGTTAGCATTCGGTTTTATTTTTTATTTACAAGATATTATTACAAAAATTATGCTGACAATTCTGTAGCCTGGTTTCAAAAGATGGGCAACTCAAGAAATTTTCAGTATAGGTAAAAAACTATTTAAACTACTTCCACACAATTGGTACTGTTGAATTTTTTTTTGTTGATTAATAATTATTTCCAAAGTATCTTGAAATAATAATATTTATGCTTTTTACTGTACTTAAAGGGATATTTAACGTTGAAATATGGAGTTGACGTGTTTGTCACCAACATGTGGAGATTCGTTTTTGTCAGCAAAAATATTGCTGATGGTGTCGCTGATATCTTAAGTCAGCAGTAAAATATCAGTAGCAGTGCATCAGGACTTGCTCTATACTGAAGATCTTTTTAGTGATAATAAAAAAAGTTGAAATATGTCTTAAAAATATTAATAATTTATTGGGCTAATACAGTATTTGTCAATTAAATTTAAAACGCGATCAATACACTAACACCAAAAGTTCTTTAGATGCCTGCTTGATCGGTAGAAAATATCTGAATAATTCTGAATCAAAAGTCCACTACAACTTGGTTGACTTCTATGACTTTATCACAGTTTGCATTATTTAAGCACTCATATTCAGGAAGTGGATTTTCAGGCCTCATTTCATTATTGTTTATTACTTCATGATACCACTTCACATTCTCCATATCACTTCATTTTGCACCATACTGTTTTTGTAATTAAACGTGCACGTATTTAGTTTTTAAACGCATTCACTTTGACTCCTAAATGTTGTCATGACGCTTAACTTGAATTAATTGAACAACTGTAGTTTTGTTTGCCACTGACAGTTGACTGACTTTGGTTTTTTGGTCTTCCAATCGTGGTTGGTTGAGTCTTTTCCTAAAAGTATGACTGTCCCATGCTTACTAAACTCTGAATGATACTCTTAAAGCTGCACAATTTTATCTCTTTTCTTTAACCTTCGTTCTATGCCACTAAACATTCTATCACTAGCATATATGAGTGACCGGTAACAGGAAACACAATCTCCACTGTAGTGATTTAAGTTTTAGTCCTGTGCAGCCAAGCAATGCACATCATTATAACAATAATATTCTTGTTTTGGCTTGGACACATATCAGCTTCCAGCCTTAAGGTGTCTTTTTATTCAAAGTAACCAGATTTAGATCTGCACTTAAGTTCTTTGAATACTGCAGAGGCTATCTCATTCAAAGACTTTTTCATTTCGTATTCGTCCCAAGAGTAAATTGATACATTTTCTTTGCGTAAAGTTTCGATTCCAGTAGAACATCCAGAAACTATCGTCAGATTAAAGCAGTTTAACTGTCTTAAATAGTACACACTTTGATCTGGGGGCTTTGGCAGAAGCATATTTTTTTGCATGTCGTACATTATAGCAGCATTAGGTTCATCTTTTTCAAAAGGTTAAAAAACCTTTTAGCACGAGTAGTATAAACAGTGTACTCTGCTTTAATTGTTTGCAACATTGCCTAATTTTTTTCAACTTTTATTTTTTCTTTGTGCTGGAGAGAGGTTGAACATACATATCTGTTGAAGGCCTTTTAAAGCTTAAGTTGAACCTAATTACGAATATGTGTCGAAAAAAAAAACTTTTTAACCAACAACTGATTCTTCGTACATCTTCCACATTTTAGAAATAGACAGGGTAGCATGAAGATAAATACGAGTACTCCTCGATATACTCTAATGTGATTCTGTGCCTTCAAACTGCTTTACAAAATGTGTTACAGTATCGCCGTTTAAACGGCGATGAGAAATCCGTGTTTTTTAAATATCGTGAAAACAATTTCAACTCTGTGTTTTATAATTCCCAATACATTAATAAACGTGTATACATTTCTCTAATCTATCCTTCAATCTACTAACCAAGGAAACAATCTTCTGCAAACGATCATCTGTTGTTAGTGAATTATCGTTGAAATGCAGCGTTTTCCACGATAACTGTAAGCGATTTCTTGACATTGCTTTTTTGATAATATAAACATAAAGTAATAACCATACTTTATGTTTATATTATAAAGACCATAACCCTGTAATAACTGACATCAAAGTGAAGCTCAAAAAAATTTCAAGAAAGCCCCAAAACACCAAAATTAAATATCTCAATATCCAACAAAACTTCTAACAAGTCAGAAAATGACTTAAACAATGAGCTAAAGAAATCAATAAATGAAAACAACACAAAAATATGGAACACATTTAAAGATCTTACCTTGAAAGTAATAGAAAAATATTCAACAACGTTACACAGGCACAAAAAACAACAATGGATGACTGATGAAATCCTGGAATTAATGGAGCAGAGAAGGAAACTGAAAGGTAACAAGACAGAATATAAGGAAAACAGAAACTAATTAAATAAAAAATAAAGGTGGCTAAAGAAAAATGGATGGAGGATAAATGCAAGGAAGTAGAGGAGTTGAATGAAAAACATGATACGTTTAATATGTTTAAAAAAGTTAGAGAAGTAGCTGGTCTTTATCATAAGAAAACTCCAAATACAATAACCGATTCGTCGGGAAAAATGATAATAGACGAACATGAAATTCGAACAACCTGGTGTAATTATATAAGTGAACTGTATAATGATGATAGACCCGAAGAACCGGAGACTTTAGTTGAAGGTGAAGGAACAGAAATACTAAAATCAAAAATACTGCATGCTATAAAGTTAGCAAAGAACAAGAAAGCCGTTGGCCCTGATAACATACCGACAGAGATGTTAAAGCTTATAAATGAGGAGAACATTGGAATACTGGTCAAACTTTTCAATGATGTTTATTCGACTGGTGATATCCCTGAAGATTGGTTAAAGTCCGAATTCATAACACTACCAAAAAAACAACGTCCGAAAAACTGTAGCGATTATAGAATGATAAGCCTTATGAGCCACACTTTGAAAATATTTCTACGTATCATCCACAGTAAAATCAGAGATAAATGTGACGAAGATCAGGATGAAACACAGTTTGGCTTCAGAAATGGACTGGGAACTCGGGACGCCCTCTTTGCACTAAATGTATTACTGCAGAAATGTCGAGATCAAAGGAAAGACGTCTTTGCTGTATTTATTGACTATTAAAAGGCCTTTGATCAAGTACAGCATCACAAATTAATTACAATATTAAAAGATAAATGAGTTGATAGTCAAGATATACGATTCATAGAAAAGTTATACTGGCCTAAAACAGCGACAGCTTGCATAAACGGAAAATCAACAGAAATATGTAAAATACAAAGAGGTGTCAGACAGAGTTGTATACTATCCCCACTGTTATTTAATTTATATTCAGATAGAATATTTAAAGAAGCGCTGCATAATTTGGAATGGGGCGTGAAAGTTAATGGAATTCTGATAAATACAATCAGACATGCAGACGATACAGTTATTTTAAGTGATGACATGAATGGATTACAATGCCTTTTAAATGCCATTGATACAGTGGGAAGAGAGTTTGGCCTAAACATAAACTGTGCAAAAACAAAACACATGGTGTTTAGCCGTTTAGCACATCAAGATGCACGATTATATGTTGATGGTCATATAATTTAAAGAGTGTCCAGTTTTAATTATCTTGGTTGCCATATTACTGAACAACTAGATCCAGATCAAGAGATAAAATGTAGAATCGAGATAGCCCGCACGACATTTTTAAAAATGAGGTCATTCTTCTGTAATGATAACTTGCAACTTCAACTTCGAAAGCACATGGTTAAATGCTACATTTGGTCAGTCCTCTTATACGGTGTCGAAGCATGGACATTAAAAATATCCACCATTTATCGTCTGGAGGCCTTGAAATGTGGCTGCACCTACGGATACTAAAAATTCCATGGACGGCTATGCTGACAAATGTGGCAGTCCTTGAGAGAGCAAATACTGCTCGCGAGCTGCTTGATAACATCAAAATAGAAAGATGGTCTATTTTGGACACGTAGTAAGGGGAGACCGATATAATATTATTCAACTTATTATGATGGGTAAAATCGAAGGACGCAGAGGAATTGGTAGAAAGCAATCTTCTTGGTTGAAGAATATCGGGAAGTGGACAGGAATAAAGAAAGCTGAGCAACTATTTAGAATAGCTCGAGACAGAGACAGTTTCGCCATGTTAATCGCCAACGTCAAGGGGACTTGATAGGGCTCGTTAAGAAGAAGGAGTAGTAGGAAAAATATCTTCGTTATAATTTAAAATTTACTCACTTCGACTTTCCAATCACAGATCGCCTGTAAACTAGTTTACTTAAAATTTTAATTTCCGACGGGTTTATCCTGTTACTATTTTTTTTTTACTTTCTACCATTTTCAAGGTCTTCTGTCCTGGTCTATTAATTTTTAAAACAAGCAACAAAAATTATATTAATATTATTTACAATTTATCATCACCACAAGGAATAATCCCACAACGTCAGAAAATATAACTTAAAAAATATCATGTCTGTTTTACAATAATTGTCGCTATTAATATTTTTATTAGTTTTATTTCTGATAATTTCTTATCTTTTCCGTCAGGAGTAACCAAATTCTGTTTTATTTCATTAGCGTCGTCATACAAGTATCCTTGACAAAATTTGTTTATGGTAAATTCGTTTTAAAATATTTAAAAAATAAAACTTTCTGACTATATGCAAACCAACAGCTTCAGGCTGTATGCACTTCAGCAAAGACCGATTTGATCTTGGCATATAATATCTACTGCTCTACCTTCTCAGACTTAATTAAATCTCTACGTCTATTAGTTTCTGTGTAATTGGCATTTTACTAACCAAACCGTATTTGCCAACCTGTCCTTCTCTATATACGTTTCCTGTTATACGGATTAGTTGGTCTATTAACAGCCGGTGGTATTCCTCTGGTGTATGTAAGCACACCGGCGTATATAAATGGACACAATGTGACTTATTTGCAAATCGACTACAGGATTATTCCATTACAGGATGTTCTCTATGGGAAACTCCATTTCGCGGGGGCTGAAACTTATTCTTAAGAAAGGGGATAAGATCTAGGGTGTAGTTTGAGGTCGTTGGCCTAGGTTCTGTTTTCGTCTACCAGGTGTCAGATTTTATCCTAAAGACGCCATTGATACAGTTATAGGAAATATCTTTTTTAATTATTTAAAATAAATAATTAAAACATGTATATAGTTTTAGTTACTTATACTAATATTGTACTTTCTAATTAGAGTGAGCATACAATTACTATTTTTTGTTAATTTAGTAATTATTAGTATAATTTATACTCTCGGAAAGAACCACGTTGAGAATTTACTGTTCGACGTTTCGGCACCCATTTTCAATATGGATACGGTTCCGTTACGGAATCGGATACGGCTGTCCTAAAATGAAGAAAAAACATGAGAAAATAAGTCAACACTAAAAATCTGATCGAAGAAAGAAGGAGGCTAAAGGACAGGTATAACACAAACTATACAGAATTTAGTCAACTCAGTAAAACAATAAACAAAGAAATCCGAAAAGACATACGGCAACATGAGAGAGGTGATAAGGGTGATAGAGAAAAATAGAAGTCTGAAAGTTCTAAGACACAACATATCCACAGGAAAAAAGAACATACATAAGTTAAGAAATAAACAAGACGACATTGTGACTGATAAGGAAGTAGAATGAAGTGGATGAAAACAGTGGAAGACTTCTACAGACAACTCTATGAAACAAGTGCATCCGATGAAAGACGCCCTTTACCAAAGATAGAGAATCAAGGTTCAGAATTAATGCCGAACATAACTGCATTAATCCCCAGGTGAAGACAGGGTAATGACCGCAAGCCTAAAACTAGAAGGAAATAAGTTCTTACTGACACTTGCTAAACTATTCAATAAATGTCTGTGCGAAGCGATAACACCGACGCAGTGGAACAACGCGGAAATCATCTTACTTCATAAGAAGGGAGATATCAGCGACTTTAAAAACTACCGCCCCATTAGAGAGCAAGCAGGTTTTAGAGCAGGATATGGCACGAATGATCATTTACAAGTAATTAAGAACTTAATAGAAAAGAGTGTTGAATATAACAAGCCATTAGTCATGATATTTGTTGACTACGAAAAAGCTTTTGACACAATAAGTCATCAAAAGATGTTAAACGCCTTAACATATTGCTATAGTGAGTATAGATCATCGCTATATAAACATGATAAAATACATCTATCAAAATGGGACAGCAAGCATGAAACTGGCAGATAAAAAGACCAACGTATTTAAAATAAAACGATGAGTGCGACAGTGAGACACAATTTCGCATGCAAATCTGAGTGAAAAAGGAATTAATGTCAATGGAGAAATGCTTAGTCATTTGAGGTTTGCTGACGATATTGTCCTTTTTGCTGACAGAATCGATGATACAGTATCGCAACTGGAGAAACTATACCTAGCCTCCCTACAAGTTGGATTAAAAATGAACCACACAAAAACACAAATCATCACAAATCTTGTGTTAAGCGAAAAGATTTCAGTAAATGGTATGCATATTGAAGAAACCACCTCTTATAAGTACTTAGGACATGAGATACGCATAGGAAGAGATAATCAAACGTGCGAACTAAGCCGCCGCATAGGACTGACTTGGGTGGCATTCGACAAGCTGAGCTATGTTCTTAAATCAGAACTGCCTATGTGTCTTAAAAGAAAAGTCTTTAATCAGTGCGTGTTGCCAGAACTTACATATGGTGCAGAGACATTAACACTAACCAAGAAAGAGGGAAATAAAATTTGTGTTACTCAAAGAGCCATGGAACGATCGATGTTAGGCATTTCTCGTAGGGATCGGATCACGAACAAGGAAATAAGACGGAGAACAGGAGTGACAGATGCAATAGAAAGAATTATGACTCTTAAGTGGAACTGGGCAGGGCACATAGCTAGAATGTCGAATAACAGATGGACACAGCGTTTAATACAGTGGAGACCGAGACAAGAAGCACATCGAAGTAGAGGTCGTCCACCAACTAGATGGTCTGATGACATAAAACGGATCGACAAAAATTGGATGCAAACAGTACAAAACAGAAATACATGGAAAAGAGTGAGGGAGACCTATATCCAGCAGTGGATAGATCCGGGTTAAATAATGATGATGATGACGGTTCCGTTCGAGTTCAAGGTCTCAATCTGCCTACTCCCTACACTCGTGGCGTACCAGTAACGTGCTCTGTATAAATACAAGAACCGTCAAACGGCACTGAGGTCTCAATCTGTCTACTCCTCAGTGTCGAGTGATGACCAGTCTTACCCTGTGCGGCTGCTTTTATACTATCAGTAATCGTGATATCAATATATCGCTTCGGATAAGAATGCTTCAATGTTATATTTTCTCTACCCTTTTGTATGTGGTTGAAGCTTGGACACTTAAATAATCCAAAAGCATTCGAAATGTAGTGTTACCGACTTATTTTGAAAATATCATGGATGGATCGAAAAACAAACGAACAAGTTTTCGAATAACTAGGAAAACAATGCGAAGTTTTAAATTCCATAAAAATCAGGAAATCCGAATACTTGGGGCACATCATGAGAGGTGAATAATACGAACTACTACGGAATATAATGCACGGTAAAATCAAAGGCAGAAGAAGCGTAAGAAGACGTTAAATCTCGAGGCTACGCAATCTCCGTGAATGGTTTAAAAGCAGTTCAATTGAACTATTCAGGCGTGTAACCAACAAAATTATAATTGCCAGAATGATTTCCAATCTCCGCGAAACTTGAAGAAGAAGACGCGCGAGAACGGTATGCACTGAGGTGGTATGGGCTGACGTGGTCTGAGCTGACGTGGCCTGAGCGGTGTGAGTTGGGGTGGGGGTCGATATGTTTCCGGAATTAAGTGCCATCTCCACGACGAAGGTTGGCAATCATCATGGCTATTCTGACTTTCGAGGCAGCTGCTATGAACAATTGCCTTGAGCTGCAACCAAACCACCCCCTTAGGTTCTTCAACCAGGAAACGCGTCTTCTTCCTACGCTTCTCCTACCCTCTATTTTTCCTTGAATTATGAGTCTTAAGATGTTGAATCTTTCGCCTCTCATTACATACCCGAGATATTGTAATTTCCTTTTTTTATTGTATTTTCCATTTCCCTCTCTCTGCCTATTCTCCTTAACACTTCTACATTCGTGACTCTATCTACCCATGGAAAAGAGTACTCTGTGTACATAGCATTTAATTAGCCTTATTCTGAGAGCCAATGCCAGATCTTTGCTGCATAAAATCTTTTTCATTTTCACGAAGTTGGCACGTGCTTTTTCAATTCTGACTCTTATCTCTGCAGTCAATTTCGATGGCTTCACGAATAATTCTAGATTTAAATTAGTGGATGGGAGCGATGATTTTTGCTTTTTCGAAATCTATTTTGTAGCCTGTCTGAATATGATGTTGGGCTAGGGCTGAAGTAGTATCTGAATGTTTGACTGATAGAGAATGTTTGTAAATACGATTATAGATTCGCCGGTTTGTCTGTCCTATGTATTAACGTAGTCGATTGGTACAAAGTATTTCGAAGACACAATGGTCTTCATTGAGGATTTGGTCTTTTACGGATCTGACGAGATTATACAACTTGGAGTAAGTAATCAAGACGGTTTTGATGTTTTAAGAGGAAGAGTTTTACTGATCTTGTCACCTTTGTGACACTTTTAATAAAAGGTTGAAAGATTTTGCGTTGATCCAGCGGCAAGGTTTTTTTTGGATGAAATGGGGTTTAGATGTGTTTGAATGCTTCTTTTGATTTGGGTTTTGTGGTAGCCGTTTTGTAAGAGTGTTTGCATCATTAATTTGATTTCAGATGACCTGTGATTATTGTCGCTAAGTTTTAGAGAACTTGAAATAAAAGTGTTGATAACTGAATTGAGTTGGGCGGGGTGATGATGTGACTTTGCATTGAGATAACGGTTTGTATAAGTGGGTTTCCAGTACCGCATCTAGCGAGTTGGAATTTAAGGTGTTGTGTGTATGATGCTGGAATCTGATTGGTAGATTCAAAAGGTAGAGAAAAACGACGTCAAGCCGATTTTGCGATGACGAAGGAGATTTTACTGTGTGTTCTAAAGTTCTGAAAAAGCTGATTGTTGTGATGATAGATAGCCTGCAGTAAAGTGTTGCTTATAAATAAAAATTGTGTGTATTGTTTGATGTGTCTGTAAAACAAGCCAAAGAAGTAGTAGCAGTCCAAAGCGGAACTTACATCCTGTAGTAGGGAAATCAGGTGTAGCATATAATATGTAGTGCTAATCGGTAAAGTGAAAATCCTTTCGATTAGTAAAAAAGTGTGTTCCTGTGGGATAGGTGTTTCTCCAGGAGGTATTTTGAAGAAACTTAAGCGGCGTTAGTGTATGTGAGAGACTTTCACAAGCTGAGGAAAACATGGATGTGTGAAGCATTTAAGAATACTGGCAGTAGATGATCAGAGCACAGTCGGAAACATTTCGGCAAATTTGCCATTTTCAATAAGCACTTTATTTTATATTATAAACATTATAGTGTAGAAAGTTAAAATTAATATTACTTAAGAAATAAATATCAAACTTACCTTATTTTGTCGAGCTTTAGATATTCTCTCTATAACTCCTCGAATAATTATTGATTTATAAAAAGGGATGGAGCTATTTTTCTGAAATGTTTTAAATCTATTTTGTGACATGAACATAGATTATGTTGGCTCAAAGTCTGAAACTAAATAGTACTACCAACTAAATTGGACTGTTGATAGATCTATTTTGGATTCTTCGATTGGTTTGGCCCATGTAAGATCATGGGCAGTCTACACAAGGAATTTCAGTAACTGCTTGTTGTTTATTCAGAATTTTGTCTTTCACGGATCGGAAAAGACATTAAAGTTTTTTTGAGGGGTAAATATTGCCATTTTTCCTTTGCTTGGAGAATTTGGTCGATTTTGTCAGTAACACCTTTAATTAAGGAAAAAAACTTTCGTCTAATGAAGGTCTAAATCTTTAGATTGGGGTAAAGCGGGAAATTAATGATTGTAGATGCTCCTATTGATGTGATTTTCGCAGAAACCATTATGGACAAAAGCTTGTTTTAAGGAAGAGCTTTTATAATATCTAGTTAAATAATTGCAAAGGCGTAATAATCTGGAAGCAAGAGTAATAATGACTGAATTTATTTGTAAAGGTGAGGATGAAAGTTTGCATGCAGGTTGTGGTTGGGTATGGCTGAGTTTTCCGTAAACTAAATAACGAAAACCTTGGGATTGATTTTTCTTTATTAAAACGTCAAAAAGGGTAACGATAAATTATTAAAAAAAAAAAAAGAGGTTAATCTTTGTAAATGGGTATATTTATTTAAAAAACCCTTAAAAGGGCCACATCAATAGAACAAACGTTTTCGGACTACACAGTCCATTTTCAGTTCCACGTTGTTCTCCGAGTGCAGAGGTTGTCTCTCACCCGGCTCTGGAACCCATTTGAGCCATGTGTTACCTTTGGCCAAATTTAATTTAATATAGAACATCACAGTGATTTTATAACACAATGTACAACATTTCATAACTAAATGTAATTTAAAGGGTTTTTACCCTAATATTTTGGTGGCTCAGGCATTATGACCTAGCATTTTCGATTTTAATAACCTGATGATGGATTGTGTAGTCCGAAAACGTTTGTTCTATTGATGTGGCCCTTTTAAGGGTTTTTTAAATAAATATACCCATTTACAAAGATTAACCTCTTTTTGTTATACGTGGTATACAGCCAGCTACAGGAATTTTTCCTTGTGGATAAATTATTAGTTTTTATCTCTATCGTAAACGAATAGAAGGATGGATATGATGAACAGACGATGTTAAAAGAATCCTTGGTAATTGGCTGCAGGGAGATCAAGATCGAAAGAACTGGAAGAAATTAGGGAAAGAAGGACGCAGAAAGTATGATGAAGATAACTAGTGTTCAGTAGTTCTAATGAATAAATTTATAATTTATTAGATTATGGAGAATTTATAAAATAAACAAGTAGTGGACTATCGGATATATTTTTATTATTCATTTCTTATTCTTCGGCACTTCAACAGAGGATGTGTTTTGGCTGACTGCACAACTTGTTTCCATCAGCTGGTCGTTCATGATTGTCAGATCGGTGGCTAACCCCATTGTTCTTAAATGTGAGCCTACCTTATATCTCCACAGTATTCGTGGTTTCTCCAAGAGCACTCTCCCTTTCGAGACCTTCTCCCATACTAACCTACCATACTAACTTAACGTATTTTTAAGTTACTTGTATAAATAACTTGATTTACTTAAAAAAACTTTCAATAAAAACTTGTTTTGCAAACCTATCAGCAATATAAATATTCGCAAGTTACTTAGTGTAAGCATCACATACATTATAGGTAATAATTTGTTTCTACTCGAGGAAATTTTCGAATGCCAATATATGTTTAACGTTCTATTAAAGGTAAATTGTGTTTCAGCGTTGATATGACAATCGAATTTATAGTTATGTGAAAATTATGTCAGTGTGTTGATGGAACTGCAACATAATGTTGATGCTTGAAAACAACATAATCGGATTCAGAATTACTCAAATGTGCATTTTGGCTAAAATGGTTTTAACCTCTGTAAATTTTGACTAAATACACCACGATCTGTACAAGTTTTCTGATAGTTCTGCTGTAGGGGAGAGGCTTGTACCTTGGGCAGGGTTTTTTTTAAACAGATATTACAAATACAATATTAAACATACATTTTTAAAATGTACACTGGGGCAGATATAAACTATTGTAGCATGTAAAATGAAAATAACAACTTATTACATGAGTTGGTTTTTTTAAAAGAAAAAAAAATTCCTGAACGTCTACAATTTGCCCAAAGTACAATACGTATTATACCTTGGACCATCAAAGGTTGTACCTTGGGCCACTGGTAAACATAATTACCAAAACTTTTATTTTAATAATTAACAGACACATTCGAAGTTACATAGGAACAAAATTCTTTTAATATTTGTTTTGTTAAGTTATGTTTAGAATAGGGACAATTTTAAGCAAAATGAGCTACCAATAATAATAATACCAATAATACCAATAAGGAGGTTTCGATATGCAAGATTGCCAAAACATCGAGACAATGGGTGAAAATGATATTTATGAATATTTCGGAGTAAAACAGGCGCGAAAAATTGACCATAAACAGATGAAAACTGAACTAAGAAAATCTCACAATATCTACCCTCTCCTAAGGACCCATTACCGCCCCTATCTTCCTGTGGTGTCTATTCTATTCCTTGTTCATGTGGACATGTGTATATTGGCGAAACTGGTCGTTCCGTCAAAACTCGGATTCAAGAGCATCAAAGATGCATTCGATCAGGTCTTTTCTCCCATTCTGCAGTTGCCGAACACTGCCAAGAAACCGGTCATTCCATATTGTTCGAAAAAACCCATATTATTTCTAAGAGCCCCTTCTTTTACTCCAGGAAAATCCGCGAATCTCTAGAGATCCGGAAAAATCCCCATAATATCAATCGAGAGGAAGGATACTACTTGTCTCCCATCTGGAATCTCAGTCTAGAGCCACCATCCGGTCCCGCCACCACATGATTGGCCAGCGCGCGCTTCTTGACGTTCGCGCCACGAAGTGTGCCGATACGTCCCGACACGACAGGCACCGCGACTATAAATAGAGCGGTAGCGGAGTAATCGTCGGATTCACTCCCCGCCTCTCGACGCGTTAGTGTTCTGAGCTGTTGGACGTGAATCCCTGGCCTGGCATTTGGTTTTCACCTCTGGCTGCGTTGAGTAGTTGAGTTACTGTGACCAAATGCCCATCTTGGTAGTTAGTATTCGCCTCTGGTTGCGTTGAGTAACTGAGTTACCGTTGCTAACTACCCATCTTCCTGTTCTTTTGTTTTCTTTTTTCTTTTTCTTTGTTTCTCCTGAAGAAGCTACATATAATTGTAGCGAAACGTCGAGATGAACCCACTTTTGGGTCACTCACAAATGACACGGTCCAAACCCGGAAGACGAATAAACTATAATTCTGACTCTGGCCGTGGAAGCCTACGATTTCATTTGACCAACCTCTACGGGGAGGTTATATTCCGCAAAACCTCAGAGTTCTCCAATCTTCGCTCTAAAGTTTCATCTCTACTTTCTTCGCTCACCTTCCTCTCTAGATGTCGTGATAATAACTTGGTTCCCAATTTTCTTGTTCTAAAACATCACATTTCCTCTTCATCTTCTTCCCGAATTCTACATCGAGCCAGCCTATCTCTACTTCGTGAACGGATTCAACATATTCGAAAAACCCTTAATTTTCAATCCCAAAAACTTTTTAAGCTGCATCTTGAACTCTCCAGTATTCTTAGTGTCGATAATTGGTCACTTTTAGACCGCATTTCCTATCATCAAGCCGATAAAATCCTTCTTCTAAGCAACGAAACTCACAAAAAGAAATTCCAATCCCTTGTATCTAAGAAAAAATCACATTCCACCACTTCTACTTCTCATTCACCTCTCATTAACACCGTCGTTAATCTTTCTTCTCACCAATTAACAAGTGCAGAAAGCAGTCTTCTATCTAAAGGTCTTAATTTTGCTATCACTCCTTCCAGAATTCCTACCGAAGAAATAGTTTCAAATGTGGAAGCGGCACTCCGCACAATTCCCAAAATTCCAGCCGACCGTATCCGCTTCGACGTCGCTAAATGTCTTGATACAGCCAAAATCCCTACTTCCAATATATCTCGTGAGGAATTCATAGCTCTCAAAAATCTCCGTTCTCTTTCTGAGATAATAATCCTTCCTGCAGACAAAGGTAATGCCACAGTCATCCTGGATACTCCTTCCTACATAGAGAAAGTAAACGACTTACTTAGGGATACATCCTGTTATAATACAATTTCTCGAGACCCCACTCCTAGAGTCGAACGCGAAATTTCCCATGCCATCAAACAATCCGATCTTTCCGATGATGTTAAGAAGTCCATAGTTCCAAAAAACTCCATCTGCCCCAGAATTTATGGTCTTCCGAAAATCCATAAAGACAACGTACCTCTTCGTCCCATTGTGACTACGATTAACTCTCCTACCTACAAACTCGCAAAGTACTTGTCCAATCAGTTTAAGACCTATACTGGTCGTACCTCTTCTTACGTCCGAAATTCCACACATTTCATCACCTTAATCTCCTCTCTCACAGTCGATCCCCAAGATATTCTCGTCAGTTTCGATGTATCATCCCTATTTACCAATATTCCCATACATGACTCTCTAGTTGTTCTGCGAGATCACTTGACCAATGATAACAAGTCTTTGGTTTTGGCAGATCTTGCCGAAAAATGCCTCCTTTCAACATATTTTTCTTTTAGAGGCAATTTCTATAAACAAATATCTGGAACACCAATGGGTTCTCCCCTTTCCCCTGTCATTGCTGACATTTTCATGGAAGCCTTTGAGTCTTTAGCCCTAGAATCTTACCCCTTAAAACCAAAAGTCTGGTTCCGCTACGTTGATGATACATTTATCATCTGGCCCCATGGTCAGCATACCCTTTCTTCCTTCCTAGATCATCTTAACTCACAACATCCGAGTATAAAATTCACAATGGAAGTAGAAAATAATCGGTCCCTTCCCTTTCTCGATGTGTTAGTCACCTCCAAGCCCAATGGCCGATTGGGTCACTCTGTTTATAGAAAAAAGACTCACACGAATCGTTACCTACATGCTTCATCACACCACCATCCTGCCCAAAAGAATTCTGTGATCAACTCTCTCATCCATCGGGCCATTTCGATTTCTGAACCCGACAACCTTAGAGAAGAACTTGGCCATCTGCAAAAAACCCTTGTCGCCAATGGTTACTCCAAGTCCACAATTCAAAATATTACACACCGACATCTACATCCCCCTTTACACCCTAGGACAACAAATTCAGAATCTTCGGGTAATACTCCTGTGGCTTTTCTTCCGTATATTCGAAATGTCACTGATAGGATTGGCAAAATTCTTCGCAAAGAAGGTATCAGGACTACTTTTCGACCACCCAAGAAAATCTCACAATATCTACCCTCTCCTAAGGACCCATTACCGCCCCTATCTTCCTGTGGTGTCTATTCTATTCCTTGTTCATGTGGACATGTGTATATTGGCGAAACTGGTCGTTCCGTCAAAACTCGGATTCAAGAGCATCAAAGATGCATTCGATCAGGTCTTTTCTCCCATTCTGCAGTTGCCGAACACTGCCAAGAAACCGGTCATTCCATATTGTTCGAAAAAACCCATATTATTTCTAAGAGCCCCTTCTTTTACTCCAGGAAAATCCGCGAATCTCTAGAGATCCGGAAAAATCCCCATAATATCAATCGAGAGGAAGGATACTACTTGTCTCCCATCTGGAATCTCAGTCTAGAGCCACCATCCGGTCCCGCCACCACATGATTGGCCAGCGCGCGCTTCTTGACGTTCGCGCCACGAAGTGTGCCGATACGTCCCGACACGACAGGCACCGCGACTATAAATAGAGCGGTAGCGGAGTAATCGTCGGATTCACTCCCCGCCTCTCGACGCGTTAGTGTTCTGAGCTGTTGGACGTGAATCCCTGGCCTGGCATTTGGTTTTCACCTCTGGCTGCGTTGAGTAGTTGAGTTACTGTGACCAAATGCCCATCTTGGTAGTTAGTATTCGCCTCTGGTTGCGTTGAGTAACTGAGTTACCGTTGCTAACTACCCATCTTCCTGTTCTTTTGTTTTCTTTTTTCTTTTTCTTTGTTTCTCCTGAAGAAGCTACATATAATTGTAGCGAAACGTCGAGATGAACCCACTTTTGGGTCACTCACAAATGACACGGTCCAAACCCGGAAGACGAATAAACTATAATTCTGACTCTGGCCGTGGAAGCCTACGATTTCATCAAACAACACTTATTAATGTGGCGATACCTAACACTAACAATTTGCGTGTTAAATACAACGAAAAGATCGCCAAGTATAGAGATCTGGAAATACAAATCAAGAGACAATGGAGAATGGAAAGTACCCATACAGTACCTATTGTTCTATCTACTACTGGTGTTATACCCAAAAACCTCCTAACGAACATAAAACAGCTGGGTCTAAATGAACATCTTTATAAGGCAATGCAGAAAGCTGTACTCCTCGCGACGTCCAGATGTGTACGAAAATTTCTGGGAGATACTCCAACCTATCAAGTCACCTAGGGCTCGATAACGTGGAAAAAATCCCACCAGAGCTCAATCCTTTTGATACCGTAGGTATCTGGGATGAGTGAATTTTCCCCTTAGAGGGAGTGTGAGCCGTATGGCTAAATCTGGGAATACCAATAACACTACTACTGGTGTCATTCCCAAAAACCTCATAGCGAACATAAAACAGCTGGGTCTAAATGAACATCTATATAAGGCCATGCAGAAAGCTGTACTCCTCGCGACGTCCAGATGTGTACGAAAATTTTTGGGAGATACTCCAACATACCAAGTCACCTAGGGTTCGATTACACGGAAAGTGTCCCACCGGAGCTCAATCCTTTTGATACCGTAGGTATCTGGGATGAGTGAATTTTCCCCTTAGAGGGAGTGTGAGCCGTATGGCTAAATATGGGATAATAATAATAAGGCACAAACACACCATCCTAGAAATGTAGTAGAAAGAACGACATTACCGCGGTATTTAGGAGGACGAGGATTTAGTGATATAAGCGAGCAATTAGATAAACAGATTACTAATTTAAGAACTTATTTTCAGGTGCAGGCGGAGACATCTACTCTTCATTGCGCGATTTGCGCAGTAGATGACACAACACCGATCAACCTGAAGGAACAAGAAATGCGCATAAACCATCTTACTAAGAACGAAAAAATGCGCACCTGGATGGGTAAACCTCTGCACGAGCGACATCCGAATGAAGTGAGTCAAGACTATGACGACAATAGCGTCGAACTATTGGCTGACATCAGGAAAGATGTTCCCTGAAATGGAAGGTTCATTACTCGCTATTCAGGATCAGGTTATACCAACCAAAAATTACCTGAAATATATCGTCAAAGACCCTCAGGTCCAAAATGACAAATGCCGATATGGATGTCAAGCCCAAGAAACTATCCAACATCTTACCGGTGGCTGTATTTGCTTCAACTGAATTTAAGGAACGGCATGACTCAGTAGGGAAGATCCTCCATCAAGAGATAGCTTTTAAACTGGGACTTCTACAAACAAACCATCTCACATATTATTAATACGTTCCTGAGAGTATGCTTAAGGATGACAACTACAAGCTATACTGGGATCGCACTGTGCTCACAGACCAAACTGTAGCACATTATAGACCAAATCTCGTGCTAGTTAATAAATTAACAAGACAAACTACTCTAATCAATGTGGCGATACCTAACAACAATAATCTGCGTGTTAAGTACAACGAAAATATCGCCAAGTACAGACATCTGGAAATACAAATAAGAAGACAATGGACAATGTAAAGTACACAGACGATACCTATTATTCTTTCTACCACTGGAGTCATTCCGAAGAACCTCCTAGAAAACATAAAAAAGCTGGATCTAAATGAACATATATATATATATATATATATATATATATATATAATATATATATATATATATATATATATATATATATATATATATAGGGTCATGCAGAAAGTTGTACTACTTTCGACGTCCAGATGCGTGCGAAAATTTTTAGTAGATACACCGACGTACCAAGTCACCTAGGACTCGATAACATGGAAGGAGTCCCACCAGAGCTCAATCCTTTTGATATCGTAGGTATCTGGAATGAGTGAATTTTCCCCTTAGAGGGAGTGTGAGCCATATGGCTAAATCTGGATACCAATAAATATAAGAACAAACAATTTAAATAACGCAAGCTTTACTCAACCAAATAGTTTTTAAAATCTAGGTTAAAAGTATAAATATCCTGTTGACGTTTTGATGATCCATCTCTCTTGGGGACTTCCACGACGCTTTCAATGATGTCTTCCTTTTCGATTGCATATCAATATGAATATCCAGGGCCACCTTCATAAAGATGAGAAAATTCTTCTTCAACAGAAATATAAGCATCCCTCTACGATTAAGAATGCTGAGAGGCTATGTATTTAACACGCTATTATACGGTGTAGAGGCCTGGACTCTCAAACAGAACAACATGAAAAATATTGAAAGTTTCGAGATGTGGTGCTACCGTCGAATGCTGAAGATTAGTTTGGTTGAAAGAATAACAAACTGTGAAGTAATACGAAGAATAGGAAAAGACCCAGAGATTTTGTTAACGCTAAAGCGAAGAAAACTCGAATATTTTGGTCACCTGTTGAGAGGACGTAAATACGCATTACTTCAAAATATAATGCAGGGAAAAATAGAAGGAAAACGGAATCCAGGCCGTAGAAGAATGTCATGGTTGCCAGAGTGGTTTGGCTGCACCACTAATGAACTCTTTAGGTCAGCCGTAAACAAGGTCAGAATAGCCTTGATGATTTCCAATCTCCGATAGGAGTGGCACAAAAAGAAGAAGATGAATATCAATCAGGCAAAGGTTTTCAAATAAGCGGATTCTCTAAAGGTAATTAACCATTATTGTTGGAGTTAAAGATACTATTTTAGTAACATAAAATCGTACGATCCTCATTCCAATAAGCTTTGTTACTTCCAGTTACACAGTATCCAGTGTAAACTCTGTTCGTGTGTCTGGTTTATTATTTTTAGACAAATATCCTTCCCAATCTATGCTCAGAAGACGGATTCGAACTATCATCGTAAGGAATGCTTTCGACATCGTCGTTGTCAGAAGATGATGATTTGTTGGTTTAGTCTTTTTAATTTTATTGCCTGTTAAATGATGCTTTCTTGGTTGGGTGTCCATAACTTTCCTTTTCACAGCTGTTTTCTTTATATTTTTGTTCATTCTTCCCTCGTGCTTGTTTTCTATTTCATTTTTCCCAGGTGTCTCAGTTAAGACTCGACACTTGCCCCTTTTATGACCTTTTTGTATGTTTGTTCTTGGAGGTGCCTTAGGAAAAGGGTGGACTACTTCTGGTGACTTGTATGATAGTTTAGGTTTTTCAGTCTCAGCATTTAATTTGTGAATATTAATAAGGGGTCTAAAATAAATGTCTTCGTTGTTATTAGCAGGATTATCTCTATCAGCGACCAAAGAACTATAGAACTCATGTTCTTGAAATACATTTTCATTCACTGGCCAGATCCCTGAATCCAGATTGAATATTTGTGCGATTAAATGCTAGTTTATATGCCTGACCAGAAATTTCAGCGATATCATAAATAGATATTAGTTTTCCTGGGTTTCTTATCATCCATTCGGTGTACGCGTTGTTATAATAAGTTTTATATGGGCCAAAAACACTACGATCGAAGGCTTGGAGCTTATGGCTCGTATGAGGTGAAATAGTCAATATTACGATTTCATGTTCTTTAGCTAAGTTAATGATTTTAGGGGTAATATACATCATGATTGTCTAATATTACTAATATTTATGTATTACAGAATATTAGAGAATAAGAATATGACTTCATTGGACCAACTACTAGGATGAGCCGTTTCTACCGAATCAGCAGGTGCACCTTTCAGCATATAGGGCTTAAAATTCACTGTTGGAAATATGTCCATAGGGAGGACAGCATTTCCTGGAGCACTTATAGCCGCGATAAATGTTACATTAGTACCCCTTTCTCCACTTGTAGCGGAACAAACTTATTTAATACCCTTGCAAGCTACAATTTTTCCAGGAACGTGAACATTAGTGTTACCACTCTCATTAATATTGTATATTTTACTGGGTGTGAAAGTATGCTTATTCATGACTTCTTTTAATTTTGAAAAAAAAATGAGACATTGTGTTTGTTGAAGCTGGTTCCGCGAGATAGGCTAGTGGCTTGTGGCTTTTTTAAACTAAGTTACTTATGGCTACTCATAAAGTCAAGGAACCACTGTTTTCTTCCGGCACGATAATTATTATTCCAGGACGGTGGGACTGGCTTATTGTTGGCTTTAGCGTATTCAAATGCCAAAGTTTGCAAAGAGCGACGTGAAAGTCCATAATGGTTATGACTCGCTTGAGTTAACTACTGACATAGTCATTCTTTTCAGCAGTGGAAAATACTTTTTGGACTGCGCAAGCATCATAAGAGAGGAAATTGTTATGACCACGAACTCGTCTGTGAGACATGTAATTTAAAATGTCCCCCCATTTTTTAGCATTTCCACAATTATTCCATCTTTCCCACGAGATTTGTTATTCTTCATTTCTTTGAGTATCTTTTTTTATTTCATTTTTGGTGATTTCTGGTTGTAGGTCAGAGTTAACTTTCTTTATTTTCTTGTAACTGGTTACAGATTTTTTGGTTTGATTTTTGTTCTGTTTTATAGAGATCTGTGTAATATTTGTGAGTTATCTGTAAACTTTTTTTTTATTGTTGGTCTCCACTCTTTCTTTGTTCTTTATGCTATTAATTTGTGTGTTTCCCAGGTTCTGCTTTAAGCACTTCATATTTCTATTTGTTTCAATTGTTTTCTCTGTGCTTCCCGTTTACACTCCTTGATATTTTTTCTAATAGTTTTGTTTATTTATTTGTATTCCATTTTACGTCTGTCTCCTTGTTCTAGTAATGTTCTTCTTGTGTTCATAAGAATCTTTGTTTCCTGGGATATGAAACTTTCTTTTTTGTTGTTGTTTGTGCTATTTCTTTACCCACTTTCATTGGTTTCAGTAAATATCATGTTTATTTCATCGATATGTTTGTGTTCTATATAATCCTTGGTCAGCAATATTTCCTTTATTCTCTCTTCGTACGTCTGTTTTTCTTGTTTTAGTTTTTCCTTGTCTAATTTCTGATTGTTATGCATTTTCTTTTTTGTTTAAATCTACTATCAATGATCAGCTTGGCTCGGACTATAGTGTATTTTGATGTGTGAGAGAGTAATAAAACAATAAATTATGTATGCAAATCCCTAAACTGTTGATACGGGTGACTCAATGAAAAACAGATATTTGTCAACAAGTTTACAGAAGTATATAGGAAAACAATTTTAAATTGAGTATGACCACCAGGTATAAAGGTTGGAGCAGAATAGAATACAATAGTTGTGAGGGTTACTAATCCCTAAATAAGGTTGCCAGTGTCGGAGTGATGGAGGTTAACAGGTACTAATGAATTTGCTAGAAATGTAAGATGTTTATTTTATTGGTTATATATAACCAATAAAAGTTTAATAAGTACCTACCTATTTGCAAAATAAAGTTTAATTCTTTAGATAAAATAAAACGTTTTATTTTTTCTGAAATGAGTGCATTCCACGAAGTAAGGGTTTCAACAATCAAACATTTAATTCTTTAATTCCAGGAATCTACGACAGTAATTGACTAGATAATTACCTTCTAAACTTATTCCACAGAAAATGTGATAGTGGGTTTTTTCCATTTTGTAGGAAGGTCCAAGTGGCGTATTCAAAATTCTTAACAGTTCACTAAAAGTAGGTACTTCAGTTGCAAGGTGCAGTTTATTGTATATACTAGTGTTATGGAAAATTTGGAAGTGCCGTGTAAACGCCGAAAAATTGGTCCTTTAACAGTTAATGAAAAAACATTAATATTTAATTGTTTTAAATCATGTACAGACAAACGTTTATGTGAAAGTGTTGATGAGACCGTTGAGTTAGTTAGCAGTACACTTGGTGTTGGAAAATCTACGATTTACAGAGTTATTAAAGAAGAGAAATGTGGTAGTTTTCAAATGCCACGTAATGCTCCAGGGAAACCAAAATTTCAAATAGAATATCATTTTAAAGAAGGACTTCGACGAAAAGTGCATGAATTCTTCTTTAGACAAGAATTTACAACATTGGATAAAGTTCTTGTCTCAGTTCGAGATGATAAGGATTACCCAGAAATGAGTCGAAGTACGTTATGGAAACTTTTAAAAGAAATAGGCTTCCGCTGGAAAAAGAATCCCAGAAATTCTATTTTATTAGAAAGAAGCGATATTGTCATATGGAGAAGACATTTTCTAAGAACCATAAAGGAAATGAGAAACCAAAAAAGAAAAATATTTTATCTTGATGAAACATGGATCAACGAGGGTCATACACCAAATAAATTTTGGCAGGATGAAACTGTTACAAGTCAAAGGCACGCTTTTGTAAATAACTTATCTACTGGTTTAAACCCACCATCAGGAAAGGGACGCAGGCTGATAATAGTACACATTGGCAGTTCAGACGGTTTTGTTGAAGGTGGTTTATTAACTTTTGAATCAACTCGTACCGGTGACTACCATGAAGACATGAACGCTGATGTCTTTCAAGAATGGTTCGAACAAATGATAGATCTTCTTCCTAAGAACTGTGTAATAGTAATGGATAATGCAAGTTATCACTCCAGACTTATAGAAGGACTGTCCACAACCAAGTGGTTAAAAAAAGACTTGCAGAATTGGCTAAGTTCAAAAAATATTACGTACCATCCCGGATCTATAAGAAAGGAACTTTATTCGTTGTGTGCCCTTCATAAAGAAAAATTTAAAAAATACGAAATTGATGAAATTGCCAAAAATCGTGGAATGACAGTACTTAGATCCCCACCATATCATTGTGAATTAAACCCGATTGAACTGGTATGGGCACAGATGAAGAGTGAAGTTTCAAGAAAAAATACCACTTTTAAAATCCATGATGTTAAACAGTTGTTTTTGGAGGCCGTAAATAATGTAAAACCTGAAAACTGGGAAAAGGCAGTAAATCACACTATTAAAGAAGAGGAAAAAAATGTGGAAGCTGGACAATATTACTGATAAAATGATCGAGCCAGTTATTATAAATCTTGGTTCTGAAAGTTCACCTTCTGAATCTGATTTGGATTTGTAACAAGTAGCTGTAAGTTTTATATTAATATTTTTATTCATCTATTTAGCATACCTTAGACGGTTTTAAAAACTCTTTTTCTCTTTTGTAATTTTTAAAAATTAAAAAAAATGTGAATTTTTTAAAACCCTTTTTAATGTAGGCCAGTCAGTTCTAATATAGTGTGTGATAAAAGAGGTCACTGTTGTTTACATACACATAACACTTTATAACACTGAAATAATTTATTTATTTTTTACAATTATTCAAAGTAATTTTTCAATTAATCTTGAGCACGCCCATGGAGTGGTCGGAGGTACCAGTTAAAATTATGCGAATTACTCTCTCGTTCATAAAAATAAACTATAGTCTATGGTCGCTACCAGTTGAGAAGCGATTTAGGCAATTATGTCTTTAACCATATAGTTGCTTCTCCTCTAAGTAATTCATCAATGTGTGTCCTGTATCATTGCTTTTGCCGTACCCATGGTGTTCTACTTTGTCTTCTTCTTTATATAGTTGTTCTCCTATTTTGCCATTGAAGTCCCCGATTATTAATGTTATTTTTGATTTCTTTTCTTCCATAGCTGTTGTTGTCTTCGTAGAAATGTTCAATATCTTCATCGCTGTAGGTACTTGTTGGAGCGTACACCTGTATGATTTTTAAGGACTTGTATGCTACTCTATCTGATATGCCCTAGGTAGATTGTATGTATTTAACTACTTTTTTATTTATTATAAAACCTACTTCATTGTTGGTGTTTTCACCATCAATAGATGTTTTAAATAATCTTCTGTAACAAAGGAAACTTAAAAATATTTCTGATACACAAAAAAAAATATCTAATATTTTACCTTTTTAATTACCTTTAAATATTTAATACAGACTCTAAAACATAGATAGGTACAATAAATAATAGATCAGTTGAAGTTCAAACTTAATCCTCAAAAAGTGATAACCTAATAAGAGAAAATTCGGCTTTCTCAGATCATAAATTGTTTTACGACAAGACATTACACAATTCCTCGACAAGCGCTGGGAGGCCGACCGGGAATCGGGATTCTGGACGTAGGAAGAATCCAATATAAGGGATTGGATATATACCAGAATAAAAAAGTTATAAAGAGGCGAAATATATCTCCAAGAAACGTACGACGAAAAATGTACAACTCGAAGCGGAAAAACGACGCTTAATTGAAAAAGGGAAAGCGGAATTTTCAGATTAGGATCAATGCGTTGTAATTGTGAAGAATCTCTTAATCTGATGAAATATAAGCGGGTAGTACAGAGATTTTAACGAAGTTTATTTTGAAAATTGTATCGGTTTATGGTGGAGAATTTAAAACGGTAATATTCGTTTAATTTTGAAGTTTTTCAACGATTAAATTTTTTTTTCTGTTTAATGTTTATTAAAATACTTCATAATAGTACAACACCAATAATATCTATATACACTACCGAGCATAAAATTAGAGTAACCCTTGTAATTTGAATTTATTTTAGAAGTTATTATTCAGTTTTAACTATTTTCGGTTGTAACATAGTTAACTAATGGATTTCTTAAAAAAATTGTTGTCGTTGTTGTTTCGACAAGCGTTTGAGATAAAAAGGGCCCCTTAGCCTAATTCCTAAAAACCGTTATCAGCACAGTTTTTTGTTTCTATGGTTTTAACGTCAATTTTGAATTGTTTGTGTATTGTTATCACTGTCAGTGTATTGCAATAAGCATAAATTCTGTTGTGGCGGCGTTAGAAGATGGCCACGGTCAGCGCGAAACTGCGAGAAACGTTGGTGTAAGTCTCTCGAGTGTGCAACGAGTATGACAACGGTACGAAGAGATCGGTCTGCTTACTGCAAGACCTGGTTCAGGTCGAGGCAGGATTACAACAGCTAGAGATGACCGCTTTGTCGTTTCTAGGCTTGGAACGAACGTCCGGCGTTTCTCTTCGAAATCATCTGCAAGAAGTGAGAAATGTAAACATAAGTGAATGGACAGTTAGGAGATGACTTTATACTGCTGGTTTATCTTCTCAAACTAGAGTAACTGGACCGCCACTTTCCCGTGAACACCGAATTGCCAGATTGAATTTTGCACGAGAACACTTGGCTTGGACAATGCAGGATTGGAGTCGTTTATTGTTTTCCGATGAATCGAGATTCTGTCTTACGGGCTCAGACAAACGTGTAAGAGTGTGGCGACGTCCAGGCGAGAGATATGCTCAAGCATGTGTTGCCGAGCGTCTTCCATTTGGTGGAGGGTCAGTTATGGCATGGGGAGGCTTATCGTTTGATGCTTGCACGGAGTTATTCTTTATCGAGAATGGGACATTGACAGCACATAGGTACCTGACACAGATTCTGGAAGACCATGTTTTACGGTTTATGGTTATTCTTGGAGACGACGCAATATTTATGCATGATAATGCACGGCCCCACACTGCTAGGATAGTTACTGAGTATCTTGATGTGGGTTCAAATCACACGATTTGTTTGGCCTGCTCGCAGTTCAGATAATAATCCCACAGAACATGTTTGGGATGAGATGAAGAGACGTTTACGGAGTCATGTGCCGGCCCCCAGAAATTCGAGAGAGCTTCGCGACATATTGGTGCAAGAATGGAATAATCTTCCGCAGAATGTGATCCAAAATATGATCCAAAGCATGCCTCGTCGTTTGCCAAGCTGTTATCACTGCCAGAGGAGGAAATACTCGCTACTGATTTCTTAAAATTTCTTTTTTTTTTCAACAAAAAGCACATCAAATTAAAATTGTCCCTTTTGAATATTTAATATATCAAAGGAAAATTCTTTGTTTTCATTATTTTTAATAAACTTTAAACGACGAAAACGTTGTTTTCTTTAAGCAATCCGTTAGTAAACTATGTTACAACCCAAAAATAGTTAAAACAGAATAATAATTTCTAAAATAAATTCAAATTACGGGGTGACCCTAATTTTATGCTCGGTAGTGTAGTATACAGCCTGGACAGTATTTGGACGATTAAATAGGTTTTTAAATGGAATATACCTGACACTATAAAGGCAAAAATTTTTAACAAGTACTTAATGTCAGCTGACAATTTGAACACGGATTGGCTGGAATCCCCTACTAAATTATACAGATTTAAGTCAAACTAACTTCACTTCCCCTTCTAAGGGGAAAATTCACCCATCCCACATGTGGAATCAAAATAATTGAGCTCTTTTCGTGTTCTTCTTTTTTAGGTTCCTTCTCCTATCGGAGGTTGGTAATCATTATCGCTATTTTAATTTTATTGGCCGCTCTTCTGAATAATTCTAATGAGCTGCAACCGAACCACTTTCTCAAATTTTTTAGCCAGGGTATTTTGCGTCGTCCTGGGTTTCTCTTCACTTGTATCTTCCCTTGCATAATTAACCTAAGTAATACGTATTTCTCGCTCCTCATTATATGACCCAGATATTAAATATGTAACATTTTTTTTATTATTAATATATTAAATTATTTTTAATTCCTTTTACCCCCGTGCGATACTCCGATGATTAAGAAACCCCGTGTTTACGATAGGAAAATAATATTGTAGATACCAATTGTTTTTAATCCTTCCGTCTTAATACTCTGTATGAAAAGAACAAATGCTTTCCGGTATTGTAAGGCCCGTATCTTTTGACAATAATATAATCCTAAGGATTTTAATATTCTCAGGTCTCAATTGTTAATACCGATTATTTTACCTCAAACTTTCGAATAGTCGTTAAGGCCTTACCTTCTGAGAAATACATACGACTGTCCGATGATTTTAAGTGGGGGATATAGCTTCTTCTTCTTTTTGCTTGGATAGTTGGTGAAATTTTTAGGGAACCAATTTACTTGTTGGTGGGCAGTTGTTGAGTGAGGTAATATCTTGTGAGACTTGTTGGTGGGCCGTTGTTGAGTTAAGGCCAATATCTCGTGTTACGCTTTGCTCACTTTATTTCTTATCGTATCGGCTTTGTGAATTATTTTCTAAGTGTGTATACACTTTATATTTGAGTTTTCTTTCCTTAGAATATATTAAATTATATATAGTTCTACACTACCTTTAATGGTTATTAAATTCAGTGTTTAGTACCAGAAAAGTATTAAATTCAGTGAATTAAGCTGCCTTCGTCAAGATCTACTGTAAGTAATCTTTATCTACAATTATCTGGGCGAGTAATATGGTATGATACCATATCACTTGCCATTATCTGGACGTATCATCTATATCTTCACTTGAAGATTGCCGATTTTTGATTGTAATTGAACCATTCAAAAAATTTGTATAAATATTACCTATGAACATATAAGTCTCAGTTTTTTATTAAATAATAGTGCGAGATAGTTAATTGACTTCACCAAGTGCGGTTTGGTTTATGTTTTTATTTCTGTAACCTTTTTGTATTTTTGTACATTTAGAGTTAAGTAATTTTTGCTATCTTTTGTATTTCCTATAATTTTTGTTCATTATCTTTCCTATGATATCTCGAGATACGCCAAACTATATTTGTATATGATTGCCTTATATATCTTGGTAAAGGTATTTTCTTATTACATTATTGCTTAATTTTATACATATATAACACCATTTCATAGTTGTGTATTTTTATTACTTGTGTTGCATTTAGCAGAATCATAATTTTGTGTTTAATATATTGTTATTGTTTTATGCATGTATTTTATTTGTCGGCTCCTTACAAGTTCCCTGATAAAATAATAGCTCTAAACAATTACTATCTTTAAATATTACTATGCTTTTGACCAGTAGAAAGATCAGGCTGATTAAGTTTCGTAGGTAAGTAAGTGTAATACCTAATATATTTATTATTTGTTTATATATTGCGTTGACCAGATTTATTTGATAATTCACTGTTGGTATCTTTCCTTGGGTTTGATCTCTGAACCTAAATATCTTTTCTTATCGCTTTTCTTTTCTAAGGTTTTCTTAATTTTCTCCTTAACCCCAAAAAAATGAGTGGCGCCCTGTTTCTATCTTCTCTTATCTTTGGTAATTTTACCCATCTATCTTTTTGTTTATTTCTGTATCTTTTTTAATATCTCTTATCCTATCTTTACCTATTTCTTCCGTTGGATCCATTCCCGGTTCCAAAAGCTAGTTTCGAACCCACGACTCGCTCTCCACCAACCATCTGGCTGCCGTCCGCAGTGTCTCCATTGGTTATCTTTCTAGCACCACCCAAAAAAGATTTCCGAGGTTACAAATATTTCTAATTTTAACAGTTTTTATGACTTCACACTATTTCTTCATTTTTTGTAACACCTCTATATTAGTTACTTTTTCAGTCGACGATATTTTGTGGATTGTCCTGTAGCACCACATCTCAAAGGAGTTTAATTTTTTGATTTCAGACTGTTTTATTGTCCACGCTTCCATGCCGTATAGTAAAGTAGAAAAAATGTAATAACGTAGCATTCTTATGCGGATCTCTAGATTAAAGTTACGGTTGCAAAGTAAGTTCTTCAATTTTATGAACGTGTTTCTTGCCAGTTCTATTCTCGATCTGATTTCTTTAGTTTGATTTTCATCTTTGTTTAGCCATGTTCCAAAATATTTATATGTTGTTACTCTTTCAATCGTTGTATTATTAATGATCAGGTTATCTACATTTTGTGGTTTTTTTTGAGAATATCATTGATTTCGTTTTCTTGAGATTCATTTGCTGTCCGTACCTTTCACATGCGTTGTATACATATTGTATTATGTACTGTAGATCTTCCATGTCACTTGACCGTATCGTCCGCATATCTAATATTTTTAATACTATTTCCGTTGACCAAAATACCTTCCACAATATCCAATAAAGCTTCTTGAAATATCACTTCACTGTAGACGTTAAATAAGAGTGGTGAAAGTATTAGAATATTAGGACTATTAGAACGTTTGCAAGAAGTCGCCGAAGTAAAAATTAGGAGGGGAGTTAGACAAGGATGTGTTCTGTCGCCTTTGCTGTTTAATCTTTACTCCGAGTTTCTATTTAAAGAAACATTGGAGGATTCCAAGGATGGAGTCAATGTGAATGGCGTAAATATCAACAGTATCAGATACGCCGATGATACAGTGTTAATTGCGGATTCCTACTCAGGTCTACAACGACTCATCGACAAGACCAACTCGACCTGTGAGCAATTTGGTATGAAAATAAACATTAAAAAAACCAAAGTGATGTCAATCCGAAGAAACCAAAACGTACCTCAACCTTGCACAATAAATGGGCACATTTTAGAACAGGTCAATAGATTTAAGTACCTGGGATGTTGGATCGATAGCAGCCTAAATCCTGGTCTAGAAATAAGATCGAGAATAGAACAGGCCAGAAAATCTTTCGAAAAAATTAAAAAAACTGCTTTGTGATTCTCGAATAAAACTCGAAATTCGACTACGTTTATCAAAATGCTACGTCTGGTCGACTCTTCTATGTACAGTTGAAACGTGGACCCTTAAAACATCAACCGTAAATAAATTGGAGGCCTTTGAAATGTGGATCTACCGGAGAATACTCAAAATTTCATGGACATCGCATACTTCAAACAAAGAAGTGCTGCATAGAATAGGCAAAGAAAGAGAACTTTTTAACACAGTAAAAGTTAGAAAAACATCATACCTAGGCCACATACTGAGAAATAATAAGTACCAATATGCCCAACTTATAGTGAAAGGAAAAATCGAGATAAAGAGAGGCCTAGGAAGGAAAAGACTATCGTGGCTCAGAAACATCCGACAATGGACAGGGCTAAATTTTGAACAGCTAGTAAGAACAGCTAAAGATAGAGAACAGTTTAAAATTGTAGTAGCCAACCTCCATTAAGGAGAGGGCACTTTAAGAAGAAGAAGAAGAAGAAAGTATGCACCCTTGTCGAAAGGTCTTTGCAAAAAAAGTCTTCCAAAATTCGCTCAGCTTTGCAAAAATGATTTATTTTCTTGCAAATACCTTGATAGGTCTTGACTGTTTGTTTTCAAATTCAATTCAAATAATCATATTTTTGTACTTTATTAACTGAGGAGGTGTCAATCAAAACCAATCATGTCCACCTTAAGAAGTTTAAGGGAAATCGCAAAAAACGTATTAGTAAATAACCTTACATGAAAAATCGGATAAATTAGCATATATCATTTTATTTATTGAAATTAACTGACTCTTAGTAAATATTTCAAATCTGAAGGTATAAATAAACCTGTAAATACATTTTAAAAAAGGACATGTTCTTATTTGATTGGACTTCATGGACGTTGATAGAAGGGGTTGATAAAAAACTCTTAGACTACTTAAAATATCTATTGTATTGTTACAAAAAATATCTTGAAAAATGGCTAACATTTACCAACGACACTTTTCACAAAATATAAATGTTTAAATGTGTAGTCCAATGTCAGGTTCTAGACAATCACAGGATTCGTCCACTTCGTCAGCATCAATTTCATCGTCCTGGACTTCCACTATTATGGTCTTATACCAAAATAAAAAGTCATGTTTCTGCCAGTCATCACCATACATTTTCACAAGCAACGTCTCCACGTCCTTCTTCTTAGCTGCTTTCACTATATTGCTCAGTGGAAGTGACTCTACAGGAGTTGAGAACGACCTTGCAGAATGCCAGCCTTTTTTTTGAGGCTTGTTGTAGGTTTCAAAATCACTTTCAAACCTAAAATTCTGTGCCGATTTCACTTTGATAACAGTAAGTGCTTGTCCATTGAGGTTGACAGCTTTCTCTTTCCTCACAAAAATCCTCTTCTTTTCAGATATCATTTCAATGTTTTTAAATCATGTAGCCAAACTTTTAGCATCAATCAATCCCCAATCCTCTCCAGGTTTCCGTACTTCTCCAACAGAACTATATACATTATAGTACTCTTCCTTTGTTGCAATGGTAGGCTGCTTCCTGAGTAACTTTTCAACCCTTCCGAACACCCGATCAGCGGGGAGGAAGCTATGCCCGCGAACAGGGTATGTTAGAACAATCTCCTCTAAAGCATTTTGCACTGATCCTAAGTAATACACTAATGTGTGAACAACGGCATTGTTTTTGTTTTGACCGGCACACCCATCACAGAACAGATTCAGTCTTGTTACATTTGAAAAATTAGCGGAGTTCAAGAAATTTATAAGTTTACTTTGATGGTACACAAGGCAAATATCGAACACAGTATTTAATTAAATCTTGCCCAAGTACTTTCGATCACAAGATCATCCTCAGGGGCATTTCGTCAATTGTGGCCTATCCAGCAATAACCGAATGTCATACATGTAAACTGGGACATAACAAATACACTAAAGACAAACAAACACTTTAAAATTTAAATTGGAGAAGCTACATTTTTATATTATAGAAGCCGGAGACTGAATGAATGGTTAAATTTATAAGTGCAGAAGAAACTTCGGTCGAACCCCTTCCTGCAAGTTCTTCAGTCCATGCGTAAAATATGGGGTTTTGTGCGTTTGATGCTACAATGCAAAAAAGAGTAAAAACTTAATTGTCTTTTGTAGAACGCGTCTTAAATAGGAGTTTTGGGAAGTGCTTGAATTTGCTGGAGATCAAAACAGAAAGTAACCTCATTTCCTTTGTTTTCCTTTCATCATCATTCAGCCCATACTCGTCCACTGCTGAACATAGGCCTCCCGTAGTTCACCCCACAAATTTTTGTCCTGAGCCGCCTGCATCCAATTTTGATGTGTCCGTTTCAGGTCATCCGTCCATCTTGTTGGTGGTCGTCCTCTATTCCCAAAGGCATCTTGTCTGGGTCTCCACTCAAGAATGCGTTTTGTCCATCTGCCGTCCTTCGTTCTCGCGACGTGCCCTGCCTAGTTCCATTTTAAGGTTGATATTCTTTTGATTGCGTCGGTTACTCCCGATCTACGGCGCAATTCTGTGTTGGGTATTCGGTCTCTCAGGGTTAATCCCAACATGGACCGTTCCATTGCCCTCTGTGTTGTTCGAATTTTGTTTGCGGACGTCTTAGTAAGTGTTAGCGTCTCCGCACCATAGGTTAGAACCAGCAGCACACATTGATCGCAGACTTTTCTCTTCAAGCAGATGGGAAGAGCTGATTGGAAAACATCTCTTAGCTTTCCATAAGCTGCCCATGTCAACCCTATTCTACGTATTAGTTCATTGGTCTGGTTATCTCTACTTAAACGAGATAACCTGTTTTCCTTTAAGAGCCCATAAAAAGCATTAGCTCTTAATCTGTGTATTCTTTTCTCCATCATAAATTGGTTGACCACTACCAAGTCTTTCACAGCTTTATCCTTCTCAATTTTCAGCTGAAGGTATATTTTATTGCATGTACTGCAAACGTCAGAAGCTGGTGATAAAAATATAGCCGATATTTAATTCATTGAAAACTCTCCTAAACATATATTTCTTAACTTTAAGATTATCAAGTACAGAATCATTGTATATTAGCCACAACTTCTTAATGTTTAAGTCTGCACCAAGATAAATCCTTTTCGATTTTTTTTCGATTATAGTGGCTTTCTTTTCCTCTTAAATTTCTCAAAAAAAGGCGGACTGATTCCTTGTTCGCAGCAGACTTGTGACTCTTCCTATCGCCACCCATCTGATCCTTAACAGCCTTTCCCTCTTTCACCTTTTTAGAAATATTAGTCAATCTTGTTCCCTTCACCATGGTAATATGCATGAAAAGTTTCCTACACACAGGTATAACTTTACCGGTTGATGAAAGTATAGAATATTGTACACTAAAACTTTTAGCCTTTGATTTTTCAGAGGTAGGCCTAGGCCTTCGCCGCTTTATGTTACGTTGATTTATCCAACTGGCAATGGTGTTATCTTGCGTGTTTTTGTCAGGTATTTTGTAGAGGATATTTCGAACAAAAATAGCATCTATAGGCCTAACTAATGCACATGTCATACCGTTGTTCATGTGTTTACATGGAACAAACACACGACATCCCACTGGAGTACTGTATCGCTTAAGCTTGACTCTAGTTTTTTTATCCACAGTCTTTTTATTTTTCAACGAGATCCTTCATTGGCATCGCCCACTCTCACTAAGTTTTCTTCATCCATGGAAAATTTCAATTTTATTTAATAAAAACTACTATAATAATATTAAAATTAAACCACAGTGCAATACAAACTCAATACTCGCTATCGACATAACCTAGAGGGAAAACACAGACAATGTGTTGACATGGTCAAATCACGCGACCAAATCGGCGCACTCCTATTAGCTGAATGGACATGTGGTGGTATGATTGAAACCAACTGTGGACATGATTTCATTTGATTTGGGAACCTAATATTGTGTATTCATTTTAAACAGGACATGATTTTTTTTAACCGAAACCGAAAACACCATAGAATAGGATTCACTCTTTATATTATGAAACAGCTGCTAACTCATTTTTTGATTTTTATGGACATGATTGATTTTGATTGACACCTCCTCATAATTGGGGGAGCTTTTATATTAACTTAAACTTAATAAATAATAAATTTTATAAAGTCTGGCAATACTGCAACTTAATCATTCACAACATCCGAATGTTATCTTAAAAATGTTCAATATTAGTGCATTTTGTATAGAACATCGAACAGTTCGTTACATACCAATCAACAATATTGAAATATCTAATTTCCTGTCATGATGAGTTGAAATTTTCGACTGCCGCATTCGTACTTCCCGTATATTCCCCAATTTCATTAAATCGCCACCATCCTGTCACACTGGATATAAAATCATACAGAACGAATTACCACAAGCATTGACGAAACTATTCGCTATGCTGATTAAAGTATGGATATGTGTTTTCATTTAACCAAACCGTATATGTTAGGGATGGACCATCGGTCGTTGTGTAGTTATGAACGATTTTCAATCCGGTTTTGCTAAGTGCAGGAAATTATTGATAGTGGTGGTCGATCTCGTTCTTGATTAAGTGATTTTAGGATATATCAAAACTGATTATAGAAATGTACACCACGTATAGTCCATAGTTAGGATTTGCTTTTAACCTGTTGGTGTTGATGGGACTCAACTACTTTAATTAATTAATCAAAAAAAATTACTTATTTAGCAAATCAAAACTAAACAAAAAAACAAATCTCAGGGCTCAATTTTTATATAAATCACCTTCACTCGTAGCTTCTAGTATTTCTTAGTTGTTTCCTTAACGGTATAGATATGGGAAAATAAAAATATACACATAAATTCAATAGAAATTATCAATACCATTTATTTTCTCAAAAGAAATTAAAACATTAAATATTACAATTTTCTTAATCCTAGTATATTTGTATCATACTAAAAACGTGAATAGAGAATCTTATTTCTTATTGTATCCTTTGTAACAAAACCAACTTTAACAATTTATAACAAACAAATCTGATTGAATTGGGACAATTTTATAATAATAAAATGTTATGAAATTTAACACGTTCAACCGGCACTGAAATTTGGAGATCTTGCGCTAGCGCCGACAACGATAAAATGGCTAATTATGAACTAAATATTATGATGTGCTTTATATTTTAGTTCTGTTTTAAGTTACCAGATGCCAGCACCTGGTAACGTCCCACAAAGAAATTTTTTACGCTATGGGATTTACCAGAACTCCGTATCTGGTTATTAGTGTTATAGTAAACATTGTACAAGTCTTTTGTTTTTTTATTAAAATCCATAAAAATGTCGTCTAGAGGCGAAAAAATGATTAAAAAGTTAAAACTTGTCTGATGAAGATCCTGAATACATTCCTAGTGAAGATAGCGACAATTCTGATGGGGACGAATCCATATAGATGAACGAAGAAGTATCCAGTGATATAGAAACTGATAATTATGAATCGGAAAAAGAAATTGGTAAGAAGAAAAATGAATCTTATAATTTGATTCTCATTATCTTTATTTTTAGGTGATGCTGAGGAAGATGTATGGACTGACATTCAGGAAACAGATAAATTAGATTTTGATGAATATCCTACAGATTCTAAAATAAATATTCAATGTGAAAATATGAGCCCGTTGGATATTTTTTGTCTATTTGTCACAGATGAAATTTTGGAATTAATTGTTCAAGAAACCAATAGATATGCAGAACAAGAAATTGGTGTACACAGTATCAAACAAAAATCTAACAGTAAGTGGGTTCCGACTAATAAAGAAGAAATTAAAAAAATCTTTAGTATCGTGATCTGCATGGGATTCGTGAAGGTCCCTAATATTCGATTATATTGGTCCAAAAATGACCTTTATAACAATAAGTTTATCTCCTCAGTTATGACTAGGGACAGATTTTTGTTAATTCTACGGTATCTACATTTTCAAAATAACGACGGTATACTAGAAAGCAACGATAAATTATACAAAATCAGACATGTTTTAGACTTACTTAATGACAGATTTATGAAAATCATGACTCCAGGACGGAATGTAGTCATAGACGAAAGTATGGTACCATGGTGTGGTCGTTTGAGTATGCGGCAATATATAAAAAACAAACGCCATAAATATGGCGTTAAATTATATAAACTATGTACCGTCAGTGGATATACATATAAAGTGATGGTTTACTGTGGAAAAGAAAACAATATGATAAACAAAAGCCATTCTCAGAAAGTTGTGCTGACCTTAATGAATAGCTTGTTAGATGCCCGACGAACTTTATATGCTGATAACTTTTATTCGGGCATTCCTCTTGCAAAAGATCTATTAGATCGCCAAACTTTTTATTGTGGGACTCTTAGAAGCAATCGGAAAGGTATTCCAAAGGGAATAGTTCAAAAGAAACTAAAGAAAAATGAAATAATTGGCATCAAAAATAAGGACAATATAAAGGTAATCCGTTGGCAAGACAAGAGATCGGTATTAATGTTATCCAGTAAACCTGAGCATACCCTAAACTTCTGCACTACGGGCAAGAAAAGAGATCAAAACCAAGGGAGGAACCAGTGGAATATATTTTTAAACCGCAAGTTATCCAAGACTACAACAAAGCTAAAAAAGGTGTAGATTACAGTGACCAAATGGCAGCTTATTATTCTTCCTTACGAAAAGGTCTTAAGTGGTATCGTAAGGTAGTCTTCGAACTAATCTTTGGTGCTACAATAATCAACAGCTGGATTATCTATAATAAAACAAACATCGAAAAAAAGATACCAATGCTAACATTTCGTGAACAGTTAGCATTACAACTTTCAAATCAAAATGAGTGTATTTCTGAAACCAACTTATCAAAACGAAAACATTGTCTGCAACGAGAAGAAGGTCCTGGTAGAAAACGTAGACGAAATTGCGTTGATTGTTACAAGAGGTTGAGACAGACTATGAAAAGTAAGGAAGCTGACAAGAAGGTGACCAAAGTAAACACTTTTTGGGAAAATTGCGAAAAGAAACCGGCTTTGTGCTTAACTTGTTTTAATGATAGACATATCTAATTATTAATTACTATTTTAATTATTATATATTTTTGTACACTTTAATATTACTTCAAATAAAAATTGATCATTTTTTCAAAGTAAAATATTTCAAATTGCCACATAAGTATCAGTATATTTTTTATATACCGTAAATACTTTACCGGACATCGGAATCTGGTGCTATGTCTGCCAGAAATGGATTAGAGTGTTTACTATGAGATGGCAGTGTTAGATTCAAGGTAATTTCAAATACAAAGTCACAGAAACCATTTATTTATAGATATGTTTACCAGACCCATAGGTCTGGTATCGTCCGAATAGTAGACAGTGTTACCAGATACAGGGATCTGGTAACGTCAATAAATGTTACTAACAAATTTAATGCCGTCGTGAACGTGTTTATGCAATATGGTATTTAATACGAAAAACCCATATTTATATTCATGTCACAAAATAAAACGCTAATAAATTGACAATGTCTGCACACGTATTTTTTTTTTGTTTTTGTGTTTGTGCTACTCTGCAAATTCTGCTCTCCTTCTTGATTACTGCTTCCGACAGTGCTCGTTCCTATCTTCTCCTGATGCAATTCAGGATCTCCACCTTTTTTTTTTAATCACTTCTACTTTTTATGACCCAAAGATCTCTTTTATGAATTCGGTGCCACAAATTAAAACAAACTTTTTTTCGTTACTTACACAACTGGATACATCAGACTCCAAGGAGTTTTTCAAAAAAACCTCTCTACTTGGTCTATCGCCCGTTCCACTATTCTGCTAATAATACTTGTAACTTTGAACACAACCTGCGACACTTTTTCAACACACGGTCTTCAGAACTTGACTTATCCTTTCCATCGAACAAACACAACTGCCAAAATCTACTCGTTGACTCCAGACATGGGCTCGTTCTCCCCTTTCATTATTATTTTTCATCCAATCAAAGTAAACTTTCAACCTATCATATTATAATTTACCAAATTCAACCTCTCTTGTAATTCTAAAGAAATTCTCAAACTTTTGCTTGTTCTTTCTGGAGTTCTAAGAACTCCAGAAGACTAATTTAGATGTGTCAAATAGAAGAACTGGTAGTTATGAATACAATGTTTAAATTACCAAATCGCCGGCTCTACACGTGGAAAGCTCCTGGAGACAACAAAGATTAGACAATTAATTACTATTTAACTGGGAATAAGCCACAATTAAAGATAAAAATACGTTTATTGACGTTTCAATTTCCACTTCGGAAATTGTTCTCAAAATAACGAGAATTTTATTAATGAGTAATTGAGAACGATTTCCGAAGTGGAAATTGAAACGTCAATAAACGTATTTTTATCTTTAATTGTGGCTTATTCCCAGTTAAATAGTAATTAATTTACAATGTCACAAGAAAATAGCTTCAGAACAATATAAAGATTAGACAATTATAAGAAATCAGATAGATTACATCTTGATAAGGAACAGGTACAAGAACTCTAGTACAGTAGTGAAAACTTACCCTGGAGCCAGATGTAAACTCGGATCACAACTCAGTAGTAGCAAATATGAATGTAAGATTGAGAAAACCATTAATGAAAAGATTTAGACCACAAATATACATCGATAAACTAAGAGAACCAAATACATACCAAGAAACTCGAAATAAAATAAATCAGTATCCAAGAAATAAAACAACAAAATAAGAACACAACAGATATTGAAACAAAATGGAAGAATATAAAGAACCCAATAGAGACTGTGGGATGGAAAACATTAACATTTACAAAAGCTGCCAAACAAGAATGGATGACACAAGAAATTCTCGAAAAGATGGACGAAAGAAGAATACATAAAAACAAAGATAAAATTAAATATCAAGAATTGAATAAACAAATAAAACAGAAAATAAAAGAAGTTAAGAAAACGTGAATGTCCATTAAATGTCAAGAAATTGAGGAATTTAAGGCAAGGTATGACACTTTCAACACCCATAAGAAGGTTAAAGAAATGATTTCAGGAAATCGTAACAAACCAATCGGGATATTAGCAAATGCAGATGGTACCACTATAACTACGAAACGCAATACAAATTACGTAGATGAAAATAATACATTGAACAGCTATTTTATGACCAAAAAATAGAACAATTAGAAGTTGACGAAGAAACCACGGGACCAGAAATAATGAAAGGGAAGATATTTATGCCATAAAACACACAAAATGTAGAAAAGCTGAAGATAATTATTAATTTTTAACTCTATGTACAAGACGGGACACATCCTTTCCATCGAACAAACACAACTGCCAAAATCTACTCGTTGACTCCAGACATGGGCTCGTTCTTCCCTTTCATTATTATTTTTCATCCAATCAAAGTAAAACTTTCAACCTATCATATTATAATTTACCAAATTCAACCTCTCTTGTAATTCTAAAGAAATTCTTAAACTTTTGCTTGTTCTTTCTGGAGTTCTAAGAACTCCAGAAGACTAATTTAGATGTGTCAAATAGAAGAACTGGTAGTTATGAATACAATGTTTAAATTACCAAATCGCCGGCTCTACACGTGGAAAGCTCCTGGAGACAACAAAGATAGAATTATAAGAAATCAGATAGATTACATTTTGATAAGGAACAGGTACAAGAACTCTAGTACAGTAGTGAAAACTTACCTGGAGCAGATGTAAACTCGGATCACAACTCAGTAGTAGCAAATATAAAGTAAGATTGAGAAAACCATTAATGAAAAAATTTAGACCACAAATATACATTGATAAACTAAGAGAACCAAATACATACCAAGAAACTCTAAATAAAATAAATCAGTATCCAAGAAATAAAACAACAAAATAAGAACACAACAGATATTGAAACAAAATGGAAGAATATAAAGAACCCAATAGAGACTGTGGGATGGAAAACACATTTACAAAAGCTGCCAAACAAGAATGGATGACACAAGAAATTCTCGAAAAGATGGACGAAAGAAGAAACATAAAACAAAGATAAAATAAATATCAAGAAATGAATAAACAAAATAAAACAGAAAATAAAAGAAGCTAAGAAAACATGAATGTCCATTAAATGTCAAGAAATTGAGGAATTTGAGGCAAGGTATGACACTTTCAACACCCATAAGAAGTTAAAGAAATGATTTCAGAAATGTAACAAACCAATCGGGATATTAGCAAATGCAGTGGTACCACTATAACTACGAAACGCAATACAAATTACGTAGATGAAAAGAATACATGGAACAGCATTTTATGACCAAAAAATAGAACAATTAGAAGTTGACGAAGAAACCACGGACCAGAAATAATGAAAGAGGAAGATATTTATGCCATAAAACACACAAAATGTAGAAAAGCTCCAGGACCCGATGAAATACTAATTGAACTATTGAAGATAATTGTTGAAGATAATATTGATGTCTTGGTAGACCTTTTTAACTCTATATACAAGACGGGACACATACCCAAAGAATGGCTTCTCTTAACTTTTGTAACGATTCCAAAAATCACAAATGCTAAAGATTGTAATGACTATCGGACAATTGCATTAAATATGATACAACATTTATTACTTTTGTAATGTTAGTAAAACATAACCTTCAAAACATTGCCTAGTTTTTCAATTTTATTTAATATTATTCTTAGAGCACGTGGGGAAGTTTCGACTAACTGTTATGGGGAAGATTCAGCTAGTAGCCGAATGTTCCCCACGTACATTATTTGTATTTTGATCTTTTTTATATCTAAGTAAGTAATAATTTCTGTTTACTAATTTGTTCTAGATGCCTAGGAATTACACAAAAAAAACCAATCGCTGTGACATTAATGAAAATACCATGAAATGGCCATTAAAGCCGTATTGACAGGGCGTTTGAGTCAATACAAGGCTGCCCAAGAGTATTAAGTTAAAAGACAAACATTACAGTCAAGAATTAAGGTCCTTTTAAAGAAAAAAAAAAACAAAAGAAAAGCTTTTGGCTATAGGGGCTGATTGAGGCAATGAAAGTGAAGGGGAGGCTTCGTATACTAGCAAATACACAGCTCGTCAAGTTTTTACTTTGCATGAAGAGTTCGAGCTTGTAGCTTACATAAAAACGTGTTTCAACTTAAACTACGGCCTAAACTATAAGGATATAAGGAAACTGGCTTATGATTTTGCTAATTCTCTACCGAATACTACAGCACCAAACAGTTGGGAGTTACATAAAATGGCAGGTTAGTTTATTTCTTTTGTATATGTGTAACTTCAAGCAGCTAAAGAAATATTTTTTAGATCTGGAGTGGCTACGTTGCTTTATGAAAAGATATCACAATGATATCTTGCTTTGCAAACCCGAAAATACAAGTATAAGTAGGTCGATGGCTTTTAATAAACCACATATAGAAGACTCTTTTACCAAGTATGCCAGTGACCTGGAAAAAATACAAGTTTAAGCCGGAACAGATCTGGAATCTGGACGAGACTGGAATAACGACAGTTATGGGACAGTTTTGCCGCAAAAGGCAAAAAACATGTGGCTCTGATCTCTTCACAGGAGAGAGGTGACACAGCTGGTGGAGCAGTACCATCAGTCTTTGTGTATCCTAGAATTAGAACCCTGAAGAACCTAGATATTAGGCGGCGAATACCCAACATCACATGGCGTTAGATAATAAGAAAGAATGGATGACGTCTGACCTTTCCCAAAAGTACTAAAACACTTGCGAATTTGTTAAATGTTCTGTGAAAGCAAGCTGCTCTTGGAAAACCACGAATCCCACATACCTGTAGAAGCCATTAAATTGTGTCGAGAAAAGGGGATCGTTTTACCATCTTTTCCACCTCATACGACATATAGAACTCAGCCACTAGATGTTGTCGTATTTGAACCGTTTAAGTCCTATTTAGCTACAGCTCAGCATGACTGGCTACTTTCAAATCCTGCAAAAACCCTTACAATTCGACATGTAGCGCGTTTGGCTAAGAAGGCATATGAATGTGCATTCACAATTAAAATTTAAAAATACTGGTCTGTGACCAGTAAATCGACTTGTATTCAGTGATACAGATTTTATGCCAAGCGAGGTAACCGATAAAGCAATAATGGAAAACAAAGACGTTAGTTCTATTGATACCATACAAAGTGAATTAAACACCGAAACAATTCCGCAAATTCCTTCGACATCAAGCTGTGTAGTAGAAAAAATTATTAATAAAACACCTCCAGACTCGCCTCAAGTTCTTCCCACATCGACTAACACACTGAGTCAAATTAGACCATATCCAAAGAAACAACTTGAAGAAAAGAAAAAACAAATAAATAAGAGAAAAGCACACTCAACAATATATACAGACACGCCTTCTTCTTAGGGTGCCTGTCCGTTCCGAACGTTGCCGATCATTATGGACTACGATGACTTTGTTGGTTGCTATACGAAATAGCTGTGTTGAGGTCTTTCTATACCGTGCTCCCAGGTTAGCAAGGCCAGGATATTCTTCTTCGTCCTGGGGCCCTTTTTCCTTCAATTTTACCTTGTAAAATGCATTGGAGTAGTTCGTATATGCCTTGATTTCTCATTATATGGCCCAAGTACTGCAGTTTACGGCCCTTTAAGATGTTGACCAAATCCACAATTGTGTTCATCCTCCGCAGTACTTCTTCATTGGTGACTTTGTCTGTCCATGGTATCTTCAAGATCCTTCTGTATGATCCTTCATGTCCACGTTTCTACTCCGTACAGAAGCACTGAGTACACATAACATTTAAGGAGCCTTATTTTTGTTTCTAGGCTGAGGTTATGACTCTTGAACACAGAACTCATAGTCAAGAATGCACTCTTTGCCTTTCCGATGTGACATTTAATCTCTTGGGTATTGTCCCACGACTCATTGATTATAGTTCCCAAGTAGTTGTATTGACAGATACGCCGGAATACGAAAAAAGACAAAGTTTAGATGCAGAGAGAAAAAGGAAACTAAGTTTAAAACAGAATAAAGCATCAGTAAAAAAAAGATTTGATTGAAGTGGGTAGGAAAAGAAATATTTCTATGTCAAGCGAGTCTAGCACTGACGTAGTTTTGCAAGATTTTTCGTCAGACGACGGCGAAAGAAGATTTCGAAGATTTTAAAGCATCCTCGACAATGAAAATATTGGCGTCGGAAATTTTGTTCTTTTAAAATTTCTTGTTTCCAAGATAGACATTTTTTATGTAGGTCAAATAACTTTTTTCCGAGATGAAGATTACGAGGCCAAATTTCTGCGCCGCAAAAATAATACAAACAGCTTTGCTTGTCATTGTCCAAGACATTGCGGTAGTACCAAAAAAAGATATTGCAGCTATTTTGCCTTTTTCTTCCACTCATGGAACTGCAAGAACATCAAGTGTTTACAAATTTAATCTTAACTTTTCTGGTTTAAACATAAGATAAAATCCATGTTTAATTAAGTTTATAGGTAGGTACTTTTCTTTTACTTATATTTACTTTTACTGTATTTTGATATATAGCCGAATGTGCCCCTTTATATGGCCGAAACTACCCCCTACGTGTACTAGTTTCGACCAATTGTATAAAAATTTAAAAATACAAAAATATGAGCCAACTTTATGTCTCGATTTTTTTCTCTTTTAAAACAAGTTCCTAATAAGTTACAGTTTCATTAAAAAATATTGTTTTCTGATTCACAAGGAATCTACGTTCCTGTAGTTGGCTGTATACCATGTATTAAAAATTTAATTAAAAATCCTTTGTAATAGGTATATATTTAAGGCCCAAACGGGCTAAGTTAAAAAGACATAACGTTTTCGGAAACCATGTTCCATCATCAGTGTCCTAGAAAATAGTTAACCACTTAATTAAAAAGAACATAGGTTAAAATTTTGACTAAGGTTAATGAAAAATGTGGTTAATACTTACTAGGAGTACATGAATGTAGCCACCAAGATTAAATATATGGGTAAAAACCCGTTAACAGATGTTTAATTACATTTAGTTTTAAAAATACGTTATAATAATTTAAGATTATAGAGTTACCGATGGATTAGGTAACATGGCGACATATGACTCCACGTTGAAGTTGCTAGTCCTGAGACGGTATGTCTTCGAGGACTGTATGAGTGCAACTGATTGGCAATGACATTTGATGACAATATTGTTAAGTTATGACGGAAATTATCACAGAGCAGTCAATGTAGCTGTATGTTTCTACTTAAGACAAAAGCCAACGTTATTTAAAATTGTGAAAATTAAGTAAACTAATATAACAGTATCAACCATCAATGTTGTAGTTTTAAATTTATGTAAATAAGATGATATAAGGGAGAAAAATTGTATGGTTGTAGTTAGGCAACCAACTATGCATGTATGTAGCAATGTAATATAGAAAAATTTTTATTATATGGCCCTTTATGTTTCTTAAACATTTGGTACCCAGAAAATATAAACTAGACACATGTGGAAGGTTGAATTTTAGAAATTTTGATGTTAATGGTTGGATCTAAATGTATTTATTTAGAATTGGAAGTGTTCTTGTATGAATAAAATAAAACTGTTTTAGTAAATGTTCACGTGTTATTTAACTTTTAACTCAAATATAAGGCCCTGTATGTCAAAAGCAACATTTGGTACCTGGCAAATGTGAAAATTTTGAGTTATAAGTTCATGAACATAAATGTCTGACAAGGTGGTAACAGACTAAAAGGTGTGGAAGTTTTATTGTATTAGCTATTATATGTAATGAACGAAAGATTTTTTGATGGTTGGGACATGATTATGTAGTATGTTGATAGTATGATAATCTACTTATAACTTAAGAAAGGTCCTATCTGTCATAAGGCAACACTAGGTACAAAAGAAATAAAAAGGATAAGTTATAAGTTAGGTTTGTTGTAGGTATAAGTTGTCTTAAATTGTGATGATGGTATGGTTGGCTTTGTTGATATTAAGTGAAACGAAAAAGTTTTTGTAGTGTCATCTTTGCAGATGAATAAGTTGTGTAATTTGATTTTATTCATAATGGATATGAGGATCTTAAGGTGTTCGTTCAACTATTGTGTGAAATAAACAAAATTTGATGGTTGGGATATGGTTATGTATTATGTTTATCATATAGAACTCAAATTATAACTTAAAAAAAGCCCTATCTGTCATAAGACAACACTAGGTACATGAAAAAATTAGATGGATAAGTTATAAGTTGAATGTGTCTGCGTTGTGTACTGGCCTTAACTTGAAATTGAAAGATTCATAGATGGCTATGTTCAAATTGAGTAGGAAAGAAATTTATGGTTGTTTTGAATGAATGGTGGGATACTGAACAACTACAGAAAGCTGAGATCACCAGAGGTCCGCTACCAAACCCTAAGGGAATTGTGTGAAAATGTAAAAAGAGGACTGAAGTGTTTGTTAGAAAGGGTTGCTGAATAGTTTAGAATTTTTGGGGGGCTAACAAGAAGCATGGACAGTAATAGATATAGAGGGTTGGTTTAATGAAGAGAAGAGGGGAGAGATGGAGAGTATGTTATGTTGAAGTAAAAGTTTTGGAATGGACTGAAATTTGATGATAAATGTGGATTTTAGTTGAGAGGTAAATTAGGGGTGAAAATTATGAGAATAGTTGGCGATGAAGAGGGAGGAAGTCTCGATTGAAGGATACATGACGATTGACACAATTTGGGCTTTTTTGTTTTTCTTTTAAAATTTCAAGATCATCATATAAATCTAATTTAAGGAAGTTTTTTTGGGGATGTTGTGGATAAGTGAAACGTCTTCTGGGATATTGAGGGTATGGTTGTGTTCTTTGAGATGTTGGGAGAAGGTGGAAGTATTTTCTCTTTTTATGTGTTCTAGAGAACGTGAGGATAATGATCTGCATGTCCTACCTATGTAGGAAGCATTGCAATCTGAACATTTTAATCTATATACTCCACTCCGATCCATATAATTGATGGGATCTTTGGAATTAGAAATGTGTTGACCCAAATTGTAGGGTAAATTAAATGAGACATGGTTCCTCTATATTTAAGTTAAAAGTTAAATAACACGTGAACATTTACTAAAACAGTTTTATTTTATTCATACAAGAACACTTCCAATTCTAAATAAATACATTTAGATTCAACCATTAACATCAAAATTTCTAAAATTCAACCTTCCACATGTGTCTAGTTTATATTTTCTGGGTACCAAATGTTTAAGAAACATAAAGGGCCATATAATAAAAAAATTTCTATATTACATTGCTACATACATGCATAGTTGGTTGCCTAACTACAACCATACAATTTTTCTCCCTTATATCATCTTATTTACATAAATTTAAAACTACAACATTGATGGTTGATACTGTTATATGAGTTTACTTAATTTTCACAATTTTAAATAACGTTGGCTTTTGTCTTAAGTAGAAACATACAGCTACATAGACTGCTCTGTGATAATTTCCATCATACCTTAACAATATTGTCATCAAATGTCATTGGCAATCAGTTGCACTCATACAGTCCTCGAAGACATACCGTCTCAGGACCAGCAACTTCAACGTGGAGTCATATGTCGCCATGTTACCTAATCCATCGGTAACTCTATAATTTTAAATTATTATAACGTATTTTTAAAACTTAATGTAATTAAACATCTGTTAACGGGTTTTTACCCATATATTTAATCTTGGTGGCTACATTCATGTACTCCTAGTACGTATTAACCACATTTTTCATTAACCTTAGTCAAAATTTTAACCTATGTTCTTTTTAATTAAGTGGTTAACTATTTTCTAGGACACTGATGATGGAACATGGTTTCCGAAAACGTTATGTCTTTTTAACTTAGCCCGTTTGGGCCTTAAATATATACCTATTACAAAGGATTTTTAATTAAATTGTTTTCTGAATTATGTAACCATTTTTTTCAAATTTGGCTTCTCAAGGTCCAATATACCGAATGTGGACCACTTTCCCCTATTAAAAAAAAATCTTCAATTTACGCGAATAACTCGATGTAGCAACTCCGTCTCTGTAACAACCGCTGCGACTTCGGACTCATTATGCTCTTTCATTCCGCTTCTTATCTCTCGCAACGACACCGTCGTCGTCGGCGTCTCGACGTCCGATAGATAAATAATAACCAGGCATCGGCGGTCTTCGGCGCGAGCACCACCGCTTAAGGGTTTGGTTCGACTTCCTTTCCACATAAATCACGGTGTCGATAAAAACGGAACCGACAATATAAGAGGTTTAGCACTTTATAAGTGACGTCATTATAGCCGACTCGTAATTTTCACTTAATGTGCGCTTTATGATACGAATTAAATGCCAAGTTAGATAATTTCTTGTTTTGGGAAATTAAGCCGGTAATAGCGGATCGGGAGATAACTTGCGCGAGAGAAATGAGAGGAAAATAACGCGAAGCGATTATTTTGCGGGGCTTTTGTCTTTTCGCCTTTGTTATTACTTACCTGCGTTATTGGTTTGTCGAATCGCTATCCGTTATATCAAATTAGCGTAATCGTTTTTGGTTAATAAGTATCGAGTAATTAAAAAGCAATGCATAACACTTGGTTATTTAGAGAGGGTTAAAAACTCTTGTTATGTGTGCAAAATCTCTTACAAAGTGATTCAAATATTTTCATCAGTTTATATAAATATTTGCATTATACTTTTAACCAAGACTTCTTTATTTAACCACTATAATAGTTGCGAATAGAGTAGAAATGGGTTTGTGAATTTACCTTTATTCTGAAAAAAAGAAGGACCATATGATAAAATGAAGAAATACTGTAAGAGTTAATTACTATTTAACTGGATAGCTACATTAAAGTAAAACTATTGACGTTCAGTTCCATTTCGAAATCAAAAAAAAAAGAAAGAATTAACTGTGAAACCGCAATTAAGGTAAAAATACGTTTATTGACGTTTCAATTTCCACTTTGGAAATCGTTCTTTCTTTTTTTTTCGATTTCCGAAATGGAAACTGAAACGTCAATAAACGTATTTTACCTTTAATTGTGGCTTATTCCCAGTTAAATAGTAATTAATTTAAAATGCCACAAGAAAATAGCTTCAGAACAACACTGTAAGAGTTGTTATAAAGAGAAGATTCGGGGAAACATAACAAAAAATCGGGTCAAAACAGTAGTAACTTACTGTGACACTTGTGAAGGTCAACCACACCTTTGTTTGGATTGTTTCAACAAACACTCCAAATAACCGATAATTTTTAATTTCTTTTATGTTCTTATTTAACTTTTGTATGTCTTTTAGTTTGTAATGGATATTTTTTACAGTTTTATATTTTTTACTCGAAATAAAGATGTGTCCAAATTTTGATATCATTTCAGTCTCACCTATTCAGCCAAACTGAAAACAGATATGTATATGCGACGACTGTATGCCACGGCGGTCGAATACTGCAATAACTCTGCTTCTCTACACGACCTCTGGCAAAACAGGAACTATATCATAGACCGTATCAAATCGGTCGTATACGACTGCCTGGCAGTCAACCTCTTAAAAATGTTTATACTGATGCTGGTTTTATTAAGCAGGAGATACACATGCCTGTTACTAGCACAATGGCATACCAGTACCTAGCAAGTACCAGCTGGTGTCCCCAAATTGGCCAGTATGTACGTTAACTGGCATGCTAGTTCCTGGTATACTATGGTCTGTTTTTTAACCAGGAGGAGTAATTCAAATTTTCCGCGTAATGCTTGTTTGCAATTGGTCCAACCGCAGGCAAGTTTACTCCACTAAATTATGACATATTGACAAGAACGACATTTGTGAAATTTATTTATTATTATTATTCTCCTCTAATATATAAATCGATTTCTGACTCTTTAAGTTGTTTGTAATAACTTGGACTTGATGATATGCGAATAGTATTTAATGTGATATTTTTCTAGATAATATTTATGCTAAATTTTATACTAAATATAGTATAAAGTGTTTATAAATTTATAAATGTATGTTATTTATATCTAATTATCATAAGAAAAAACGGCAACTATCCTTTAAATTTAGTGTATACTTGTTAAGAAGTATGTCCATTTTGTTTTCATCACAATAAAAGAGCATTAGTAAAGTAATGTGTTTTAGTTTGATTGTATTGATACAGTTGGTTTCGTTCTTCCTGGTTCTGAAGCTTTTTTCTTGTGGCATTGTAAATTAATTACTATTAAACTGGGAATAACCCACAATTAAAGATAAAAAAATACGGTTTATTGACGTTTCAATTTCCACTTCGCAAATCGTTCTCAAAATACTTATTTTGAGAACGATTTCCGAAGTGGAAATTGAAAAGTCAATAAACGAATTTTATCTTTAATTGTGGCTTACTCCCATTTAATAGTAATTAGTTCTTCCTGGTTGTAGATAATCACAAGAAAACTGCAAAATTATGCAATAATGCAACATAATAGATTGGATTTGTTGATTATCTCACAGAGAATCTAGTATTTTTTAGTAAATTTTATTTGTTGATAACAAATGGGACAAACTCACTGTCAAAATTAAACAAGAATCCAGCATTAAAGAAATTGTAAGTACACACTTATTTATACAAAGTATCTGGTAAGAAAAAAAACTAGATTCAAGAAATTGATCATACCAGAATAAGAATATGGTCTACTATTAAAAGACAAATTTCTGAGAAAAACCATACTTAGATCTGTAACATTATTGACTCTCCCGATCAAAATATTCTCTAAATTATAATTAAATACCATAGACTCAAGAGATCTATAAAACTGGATCACCCGATATTCAAATATATATATACATGGGACCAAATGTGAAAAAAGTCCTTTTTTTTATTGTAATAAGTAATATATATTGGAAGTGAATTAAAAAAAATTATTTTATTATTCAAACGTACATAAAATTAGGTTAAAATTGACGTGTGAGGTTGTCCGATATTGATTACTCGATTACCGCAAGGCCGAGATAATCAACAAAAAAAGAAGATGTATTTGGTGACTTTTCTAGTAACTTTCTTGGGTGTGAATCTGTCTTTTTGGTTTACTCCTCCTGGTTAAAAAACAGAGTATAGCTAATCGCAAAGAATTTGATTTTTCTTGCTAGTAGCGTGCTATGATATGCAAGGCGCACGCGTGGGTAATGTCACTGTCATATACATATGTCATGTCAGTAGCTAGCAGAGAATTGTCAGATTTGTAGTGTTCGGGAGAGTCAATAATGTTACAGATTGGAAAGATCTTAATAGAAAAGTGCATCGAGTACAACATACCACTGGTTCTTGCATTTGTCGATTTACGAGAAGGCTTTTGATTCTGTAGAGTTTGAAACAATACTGGAAGCCCTAAATCAAAGCCGAATAGATTACAGGTACACGACAATAATCAAAAACATCTACGAGAACGCTATATCAAGTATACGACTACACGAAGACACAGAAAAATTCAGCTTAGGTCGAGGAGTTAGACAAGGAGACAATATTTCACCAAAATTGTTCACGGCAGCTCCAGAGTCAATATTTAAGAGCACTCAATGGCAAGATATGGGCATCAATGTAGATGGAGAAAGATTAAACCACCTAAGATTTGCAGATGATGTTGTATTAATCGCAGATAATTTACAAGATACAGTTTCTATGATGCATTCGCTTAAAAGTCTGTCTGAAAGAGCAGGATTAAAGATAAACTTTGAGAAAACTAAACTTATAACAAATCTCGTAATGAGTGGAAATATAACTATTGACAATAATACCCTACAACAAACAGACACTTACAAATATCTGGGACACGAAATCAAAATAAGCAGAGACAATCAAACACATGAAATACAGAGGCGAATAGGCCTAACTTGGGCAGCATTTGGCAAATTAAGCCAGTATTCTAAAAAGTTCAATTCTTATATGTCTCAAGCGAAAGGTTTATGACCAATGTGTTTTACCTGTACAAACTTATGGAGCGGAGACTTTAACACTCACGCAAAAATCTGCGAATAAACTCAGAGTTACGACAACGAGCCATGGAACGTGCAATGCTGAACGTGAGCCTTCGAGACCACATAACAAACCAACAAATCAGGCAAAGATCAGGAGTTCAAGACGTCATCGAAAGAACCACGTCGCTTAAGTGAAACTGGGCAGGGCACTTAGCCAGAGCACAAGATGGACGGTGGACAAGACGTATTATGGAATGGAGGCCCAGAAACTATAAAAGAAGCCGAGGACGACCACCGACTAGATGGACCGATGATATAAAACGTGTAGCGGGAAACTGGCTACAAGCGGCCCAGTGTAGAGAACACTGGAAAGAACTGAGGGAGGCCTATGTCCAGCAGTGGACGCGATTGGCAGATTGATGATGATGGGAAAATTGGAGTGCCTTTGAATTCTAGATCATCTCTATATAAAAATAAAATAGCCCGTGACAATGCTTACACAAAAATTCAACAGGAAATGCGTGAAGGTATTACTCTAAAGGAGATAAAGACCAAAATAAAAAATTGCTTTAAGATTTAAGATCCACTTGCTCACCCAAATTTTTCTCTTTTTTGAGTTCCGCTTCGGATTCATTATTAAATTTCTAACAATATCTGTGATTATCAATATTTGCTTGTTGAATTCATTTTGAATACCTTCTATGGATACCCTTTTTTTTGTTGGAAACTCAAAAAATTTTAATTACAAAACAAGTACTTTAGTTCCAGATGAAAACCATTCGATTGTATAATAGCACTGGCATGTATAAAAATCTACCATGCTTAGTTACTGGCCTATGCCAGCAACTGGCATGCCAGCTACTTTCCCAATTTACTGGCATGTGTGTGTCTGGCTTGTTATTAATAATATTATTATTACGTTTTTAAAAAGACAACCACCTGCAATGATGACCTTTCTACCATGGTGTTAACCTTCTTTGCATCTTTGTTATCATCCTAAAATTGGTATTTTCGGCAAAATTGAGCTTCTTCGTATGATTTTTAAAAGTTTAGTGTTTTATTTTATTTATTTAACTGTTTAGTTAAGTTTATTTCTTACCAAACTGTGATTTGTGATGTGGTGATTGAAGATTTGGTCTATACAGCCAAAAATTGCATAATATAATAAAGCTATTTTATACAAGTTTAGCTTACCATAAATGTCACTACAAGTAGAAAAAAACTTAAAGATTGTTAGAAACGTACAAAAATAGTACTGAAGTATCTAGACCACATTAGTTTGTAACCACACGTTTTAAAAACACTGCTAAAATAATACCAAATTACTAAAGGCTACAAAATCACTTCAATCTGGTACAAGTCGTTATTCAGACGATTCAAATCACCAGATAAGAGCTGAGAGATAAAAGCATTCCACAGCGATGAAATTAGACGAAATTAAGTGAAATAATGAACGATCTGAGGGATTAGGGTCCCCAACGTATTGCGGTCCGATGATATCAGATAGTTACCCAAAAAGTTATTAAGAAAGAAAATCGCAGAAGAACTGCTGTAGATAAGGAATGAGAGAAAGACGAAATTGTTTAGGAGAGTTGAAATTGATTTGTGGGACAATATCAAGCGATATATAAGAGAAAGTGTAGCGCAGGTCTGGCATGTTAAGGGAGAAAGATATTAAATCGCGAATAAGGAAAAAATTGGGACTACACAAGTAAGGCTGTTTTATTAATATTTTACATTATCTGTTTAATATATTCATAAAATTGTAAGGTTTATTAGGGTAAATTTGAAAAAAAAATTTAATAATATAATATCCCTCTCAAGATAAGTTTTATTATTTTCATACGATCAGACATATATCTCCCATCCTAATTATTAAATTATTTGAGTAATAATTATTTAACAAGCGTCCTCAATTTAGAATTGAACTATTTTATTAGAAATTAATTTCATTGTGAAGTTTCTGTACCTATGTTTGTCGTTCTTGTAACGTCTTCATCAGATAATTGGAGATACTAAGATTAGGTAACTTACAGTAATTCCTGATGACTGCTGCATTAATTCACTGAAGTTAATACTATACTTGTATTAAACACTGAATTTAATTAACATTAAAGGTACTTTATAACTCTATTTAATCTAATATAGTATAAGATAAAAAACTCAAATAAACAAGTGTATACACACTTAGAAAACAATTCACAGACAATAAGATAACAAATACGATAATGTGAGAGAAAGGTCTCACGAGATTTTAGCCTTTACTCAACGAGAGCCCACGCAGAAGTCAGTTTTTTCTTGCAAAAATTTACCCAACTACCAAAACAAAGAAGAAGGGATATCTCCCACTTAAAAATCATAGGCCTGCTGTATGTATTTCTGAGAAGATAAAAATTCCGAAAGTTTTGAGTTAGACACCGTACCAGCAATTGAACATGAGAAAAATAGAATCCTTAGGATTAGGTTATTACCGAAAAATTACTATACCTGCCTCCGAAGATATTGTTTCCCAAAGTATCAAATAAAAACCCGCCTTAAAGCCGGAAAGATTTAGTTCCATTCATACACAGGATTACAAAGGAAAGGATTAAATACCTTTCGTACTCACGGAAATTCCGTGCATTCAATAAAATTTTGAAGATGGTAAACCGAACATGAGCGTATCATCACGGGGGTAAAAGGAATAAAAATAATTAATATTTTAATTATATAAAAAAATGTTACAAGTGTTACAATCTTTGTGGAAGTTAGCCGCTATCGGTGGTTGTTGGTTGAGTTAAGGGGAGTTGCTGGTCTATATAATGGCAATCATTTTCGTCTAATGTTGGTAAATGGGTGTCAAATTTTATTCTGATGCATCAGTGGATATGTAGGTGGTTGCTGATTGTCGCCCAAGGTATTGTGGTCGGCTGTTTTCTTGCTTCCCACAGTAGTTTGGTTGTCTATTTTGCTCCCCACGATAGTGTGATTGTCTATTTCTTGCTCGCCACGGTTGTGGCTAGAAAATTCATACAAAGATCAGTTTTCTCTAAAAAGAAAAGCCTGATCAGATAAAGCTGTGTATTCAGAGAGAAACGATCTCAGCTAAATCTCTGATCACAGCGTGGCATTAATAAAAATAAGTTTGTATGAAAAGATTTTTAAAGATATAAAAGATATTAAAGAAAATAAGGTAATATAGATACATATATACAGAAAAAGTTAAAATCTTTTCAGCTTTATTTTAAAAAAGAAAGTATCTGCTACGCAAAAGAAAACAAGTAAAAAACAGAGGCCTAAAACTAGAAAAAGATACTTACCCGTGTATAAGGCAAAGACATTTACCAATTTGTGTGATTATAAATTCATTAAGAATGATTGTCATGTAGATTGAAGAAAAGGAATAAAAATTCGTATTGGCTTATACAGTGTATAGAGTGGAACTACCACTAAAAATATTTATAATTTAGTGAGGTCGCTTTGGAATAATATAGTACAGGGACAAGTACCAAGCTACCAAGCGGAACTTGGTGTCACGTTCAATTGGTTGATTGAAACGTTACATTATTTACCCTTGCCTTAAGTCGTGCCGTACTATTATAAGCAAATTAAATGACACACTATTAAATTAAATCACATACTATGATTTTTCTGACGGATATTCTCCAGTTAAAATTGGCTCAACTATAATATATGTGTTACGAATATTTATTATTTTTTATCATGTTACCCAAAATTTCCCTTTGCTACTGTTCTATAGATTATGTCAGATATAATATTAAAACTTTAGAAAACAAACTGTTACCGATTAGGGGAAAAATTTAAATAATTTAGCAGACAGCAAGAGAACAAAAAGTGAATTGTTTTTTCGCAAATAAAAACAGTAAGCTACAAATTCGTCAATTGCTGGCTGTACAATAAAGACAAATTCTCAACTAGCTCAAATTTTCTCAAATCTTACAAGGTCTACGAATATGAGTCCTTCAGTTGCTGGACGGAACCAAAATTGATCTATGCCCTATATGCGACAAACCATATCGTAGAAGAACGGATGGTAGAATGTACAGAATGTAAAAAATGGTGCTGTTTTGGATGCATATATGTACAGGATGATTCCGAAGTAATTGGCTGAGAACAGCTAGAAGTGCCCTCTTTGTGTAGACGCAGCCACTAAAAAGTCTCACCCAGAAGGTTATAAAATCAAGAAATCTTATGTTTCTCCTCAACAAGCAGTAAAACAAAAATAAAGCACATATTTGTACATACCAGCGAACACGCAAGTGCTTGTATGACATATCTAAGGATAATGAAAAAAGATGTCATATCAACCCTTGCAAAGAATAACGCTGTAACCAGCATTTATATATTCTTCAGAAATGATAAAAAAATATAACAATTTCTTTGATTTCTTTTTTATATGTATGTAACATTTTTTTTAGTGTAAGAAGTAAGTAGTTATATAAATGTTAAACTCCTCTTTTAGAATAAAGTATACTTTTTTTATTAGAGAATAAGTTTTTGAACTGTGGCAGTTACAGTTTTTGATATAAATATAAAGTTTCATCGAATAATCTTGTAACTGCACTTATCGATAGTTCTCAACGAAGAAAAGTTAATATGAATTTAAATTATTGCTCGTTGTAGGAATAATAACAGTAGATAGTTTCTAAAATGCAAATTTTATTACAAACTAAATATAAATTCGAATTAAATTTAAAATGACCATGATTTATTTTATGCCTAGTCTTCCATATCCTTCTTCTTCGGGTTCTTCTCCTAGCGGAGGTTGGAAAATCATATCGCTATTTTAACTTTGTGGCCGCATTTTCTGAATAATTCTAATGAGCTGCAGCCGAACCACTCTCTCAAATTTCTTAGCCAGGACATTTTGCGTCGTCCTGGGTTTCTCTTCCCTTGTATCTTCCCTTGCATAATCAACCTCAGTAATACGTACTTCTCACCCCTCATTAAATGTCCCAGATATTGAATCTTTCTAATTTTAACAGTTTTTATGACTTCACATTCTTTCTTCATTCTTTGTAACACCTCTATATTAGTTACTTTTTCAATCCACGATATTTTATGCATTCTCCTGTAGCACCACATCTCAAAGGAGTTTAATTTTTTGATTTCAGACTGCTTTATTGTCCACGCTTCCATGCCATATAGTAAAGTAGAGAAGACGTAACAACGTAGCATTCTTGTGCGAATCTCTAGATTAAGGTTACGGTTGCAAAGTAATTTCTTCAATTTTATGAACGTGTTTCTTGCCATTTCTATTCTAGATCTGATCTCCTTTACTTGATCTCCATCTTCGGTTAGCCACGTTCCTAAATATTTATATGTTTTTACTCTTTCTATCGTTGTATTATTGATGATCAGGTTATTTACATTTTGTGGTTTTTTTGAGAATATCATTGATTTCGTTTTCTTGAGATTCATTTGCAGTCCGTAACTTTCACATGCATTGTATACATGTTGTATTATGTACTGTAGATCTTCCATGTCACTTGCAAATATGACAGTATCGTCGGCATATCTAATATTATTAATGCTATTTCCGTTGACATAAATACCTTCCACGATATCCAATAAAGCCTCTTGAAAAATCACTTCACTGTAGACGTTGAATAAGAGTGGTGAAAGGATACACCCTTGTCGAACTCCTCTAAGTATACTTACTTCCTCTGTCAGTTCTCCTTCGACTCTTACTCTTGCTTTCTGGTTTTGATACAGATTCGATATAATTTGTAGATCTCTACTATCAATGTTTTTAGTCTTAAGAATACTTAAAAGCTTCTCATGTTGAACTCTATCAAAAGCTTTCTTGAAATCTATAAAGCAAGCATATATGTCCTGATTCATATCCAGGCATCGTTGTGTCAGAACATGGACTCCAAATAATGCTTCTCTAGTTCCTAGACCCTTTCTGAAACCCATCTGTGAATCACTTATTTCTTGTTCTAATTTCATGTGGATTCTGTTATGTATGATTTTAAGGAAGGTTTTCAATGTGTGGCTCATTAACGCAATTGTTCGATGGTCATTGCAATCTTTAGCATTTGTGATTTTTGGAATCGTCACAAAGTTGAGGGAAGCCACTCTTTGGGGTATGTGTCCCGTCTTGTATATGGAGTTAAAAAGGTCTACCAAGACATCAATATTATCTTCATTAATTATCTTCAATAGTTCAATTGGTATTTCATCGGGTCCTGGAGCTTTTCTGCCTTTTGTGTTGTTTTATAGCATACATAACTTCCTCTTTCATTATTTCTGGTCCCGTGGTTTCTCCGTTAACTTCTAATAATTGTTCTACTTTTTGATCATAAAATAGTTTGTTCAATGCATTCTTTTCCATCTACGTAGTTTATCTTGCGTTTCAGTTATAGTGGTACCATCTGCATTTTTTAATATCCGATTGGTTTGTTACGATTTCCTGAAATCATTTCTTTAACCTTCTTATGGGTGTTGAAAGTGTCATACCTTGCCTCACATTCCTCGATTTCTTGACATTTAATGGACATCCATGTTTCCTTAGCTTGTATTATTTTCTGTTTTATTTGTTTATTAATTTCTTGATATTTAATTTTAATCTTTGTTTTTATGTGTTCTTCTTTCGTCCATCTTTTCGAGAATTTCTTGTGTCATCCATTCTTGTTTGGCAGCTTTTGTAAATGTCAAAGTTTTCCGTCCCACAGTCTTCTTCTTCTTTTGTTTCTATGGCTTCCACGTCATGGTGATATGCCAGCTCAATTTGGTGGTGACCCGATAAAGTCTGGCTCTAAACCAACTCGAGGCCACTTACTTGTGCCAAATAATTTTGTAGAAAAAAAAAATCATTAATAGATAATAGTTAATAGGTTATAATTAGTAAACACTTCAAAAAGTATTGAGCATTGTCGATTACAAATTTAATTTATTAATTGAAAGGAATTTTATCAAAATGCTGACTGATTCTTCAGTAAGTTTATTTAATATAGAATATATAGTAATTGGTGAATTATAATTCATATAAATGAATTTTGTGTATAGGTCAAAACTTGGAATGATCCTTATGGGGCATTCAAAAAATATATGATTTAAGTTCTCTATTAGGCCACATTCACAGTAAGGGTTGTCCACCAAATTTAGTTTGAAAAGATGTTGACTTGTTAAACAATGGCCGGTTGGCATTCTTATAATAGTTGTAATGTGTCTCCTATCTTTATATAAAAAGTTTGAAACCATGTCTTATCAGGAAAAATATTTTGTACTCTATAATACTGATACGATTTTTTGCTAATTAAAGTTTTCCAGGTGTTTTTGAATTTGTTTTTAATTTTATTCTTAATTATGGGTAACACGTCTTGAGAATCTAGTTTCATATTCAAAGGAACATTAAGATCTCTTCCTATTTTGGCCAGTGTGTCAGCTTGTAGGTGCCCGGTATATCGGAATGACCCGGTATCCATGAGATAAGTATTTCAAACCCGTTTCTATTTGCAGATGAAATAAGATTTTTTGTTTTAAGGCACCAATAATCTACCGAAGCAGAAATATTGCTATTATTAATTTTAGAAATTGCAACTAAGAGAATCGGAGAAGATAATAACTTTATTGATCTGTCTATTAATGGACAAATTAACTGCTTGATATATAGCCATGTTTTCTGCTTTGCATATGCACAGTTCATCAGGTAGTCTAGATGAAAATTTGTAATTGATACTAGGAATATAAAATGCCAAAACCTACTTTGTTACAATTTTTTGAGGCATCCGTATAAATGAAAGTAAAATCATTAATATATTTTTCAGTAAATATTGCAAATTTTCTCTCTAATCATATATTCATTCTTTGTTATTTCACAATTTAGTGTTTTTACTGGACTGACTATGTATCAAAATCCATCTCATAACATGGAAAATTATTACCTTTATATATTTTGTTAAAATATGGAAAAAAGTATTCTAGTGTTGAAACTAAGTAAGGAAAGTTATCTTCATTATAACAATTGGTTTGATTATAAGTATTATTCCGTAAGTTAAGAAGGGATAAAATCAAAGGATGGTTTTTGATATTAACGATCTTACTTAAAAATTTAGTAGCTAATATTAAACTTCTATGTTTTAAATCATATTGCGCCGATTCTGCTAGCAATGCCAAGTGAGGGGTAGATTTCATACAACCTAAAGAAAATATCGTAGCCCTTCAAAAAATACTGTGTTAAGTTATTAATGCATTTCTGAGATATGGGTCTGAATAGAATGAACCAATAGTCTAAGTGAGATCTTATTAAAGCATTAAATACTATTAAAAGAGTCCTAGGGTCTGCGCCCCACCATACTCTGCAAATTGCACGTAAAATATTAATATTTTTCTTTGTTTTAACTAAAATATTATCAACATGTTTGTCCCACTTGAGATGATTTTGAAAAATTATGCCTAAAAATTTAACTTGATCTTTTAATGGTATAATTGTGTTACTAAGTTTGATTTCTGGGGTAAAATTTTTGCGTTGTCCTTCGAAAACCATACAGCTCACATTTGTCTATAGAAAGAGATAGGTCATGTTCTAACAACCATTCTTGTACATTGTACAATGCCATATTAACTTTACTAACCATTTGTTGGATAATGTCCCTTAACATATAAAACCAAATCGTCAGCATACCCAATAATAATTATATCTTTAGAAGAATGGAAAATAGATCCAATATGT
>OU898276.1:190383254-190411254 GCA_918026665.1 Diabrotica balteata
TCATCCAAAGCTACGACGAGGAAACCCCCGATGGAATACAAAAAAATTTTTTTACCTTTGCCCATTTGAACGTGCTTGGAGAGGCAATGAGACCGTAAACTGCAAGATTCATATTTTTTTTAGAATGAATATAATGTCATGGGAAAATTTACGGGCCGAATTGAATACAACAACATTTTTTCCAAAACAAATCAAGGCGGTTCGAAAAGTTTGGCAAGCAACAAATGGCTGGTAAGAAACTCATAAAACAAAAATTGCTCGCTCATGTTTTCGACGCTGAAGTACCTGAGGGTCTTAAAAGTACCCTTGTTTTGGACGTGACGGAAGGATTATCGCAGTTACCAGATATTAGATATAATTAGGGTTTAATGATGGCCATTGAAATTTACTTAGTTACTAGTTATTAGTTTGTCAAAGAATAGTGAAAAGTGAACATGAAAATTTCAACGTTAGTAAGTAATCGTGGTAAAATTTTGCTCAAAGTGAACAGTTTTACTTTTTCTCAAGATAAAGTACTAAAATCGGGAGAAACGTATTGGAGGTGCGTAAAACGGTCGTGTAAAGCAAAGATATTCACGAAAGGGCCAGAAAAGTTAGTGATCCGAAGTAATCTAGAACATAATCACGAGTGTGATATCAAGACGCTTAATAGACAGATTGTGCGTAGCAGTGCCAAAAGGAAGGCTAAGGATAATTTGACCGAAAGGCCGTCCAAAATCATACATAGTGCGTTAAAGAAAATGTAGATTGCTTGAGCCACATGTCTGTTAAAGACGTTAATTTAATACGAAATCAAATATACAGTGAACGGCGAATGGCTCAACCGAAACTGCCCAAAAGTAAAGAAGAAACTATTGCTGCGGTAATTACTATGAATATCAAAACACTTAAAGACGAGAATTTTATATTTGCGGTTGAACTAAGTTCTAACATTATCATCTTTTCGTGTAACACTAACATGCGTTTTCTGTGCGGCAATGAAACGATTTATATGGACGGTACATTTAGTTACTCTGCTCAATATTTCAAGCAATTTTTTACCATACATGTATTTATCAATGGACATTATATACCATTGTGTTATTGTTTACTTCCCGACAAATCGGAACAACCCTATATGAAAATATTTAATGTTTTGAAACGCAAATGTGAAGTAATTGGTCTAAAATTCAATCCAAAAATCATTTTCTCCGATTTTGAAATTGCTATCCACAGTGCTGCGCGTTTTGAATTTCCAAATGTGCACATTAAAGGGTGCCGTTTTTATCTTATGCAAGCTTGGTATCGTAATATCGGTGGTTGTGGTTTAATTCGGGAATATAAATTGGCAGACAGTGAAATATCTAAATGGCTGAAATATATTTTTGGGCTGCCATTTTTACCTCCCTCGGAAGTCGAAGAATCTTTCATATATGATTTTATGGCTATTCAACCATAGGATTTAAAAATTGAAAAGTTTTCCGAATACTTATTGGACAACTTCATTAGCGACCATGCAACATTTCCGTCGGAGATGTGGGCTGCGATGAGTGAGAGTTTACAATTACCAACTAATGCTTGTGAATCGTTCCACTCGCGTTTTAATGATAATTTTTACCATGCTCATCCAAATATTTTCCATTTTATTGGTTTTAAAAAATTTTCAAACTAAAACTTACATTAAAATTAATAGTGTCTGTAATAGTGAAAGTAATAGACTTAAAGATCCAAAGAGTAGAAAAAAAATTATGTTCGTTAGAAATAGGATACATGAGTATCAAACTAACTGTATCGATCTATTCTATTTCGTAAAATGTATGTCGTATTTGTTTCAAAGTGACAAATAAACCTTATCAAGCTTAATCTCTAGAATTTTATTACCTGGCTTTCCATTTACATTTCAATTACACCCAGCGTCCAAATCATGTATGCAGAAACAGGTAATTTTATTTTTCAGTGTCGAATTTTAAATTTAGCGTCCAAATCATGCACGCCCCAAAAATTTATGCCCAGTTAGATTATTTTTGAAATTAATGGAAAAAAGGGGGACCAAAGATTTTATCAGACAGACTCTTTCTTACCGCTTACACCAACTGGAAATATGGATTTTGGTTCAGAAACTGTTTACTTGGAATTAACATCTTGTAAGTGGACAAAAATGTCAGCTGAAAAAATTGGAATAGACACACATAAATTAACAAACCATTCTCACCGATCTTTAGTTGTGTAAACCTTGTTCAAGCAAAGTGTTTCTGAACAGGAGTTAATTCAATTAACGGGTCACTCAAATACAAGCTTTCTAAAACCATATCTGCAGCTGGATTCCAGTCTCCACCAGAAGTTGATCGAAAATCTCAGAACAACAAATAAAGCTGGACATTCGAGTTCTCAAATGATATAAGTAATAGTACATAAAATCATGCTTTGGTAGAAAAGAAGTAGAAGAAGGTAGAAACTACTATAGCTTATAATAATTGTGCATTTAATATTGTTAACAAAATACAGATTATGTTTCGTTGATATTAGTTGATTAATTGTCTCGTGAAATAGTCTTGTCGAATATTATTCGAGAGAAAATTATTTACCGGTAAAATTCTAAAATCGATCTGATTCGATTTCATTCGATAATCGATAATTAATTCGATTGGATAATTAATTCGATAATCGATTTAATTTGAAAATAGATTCTGTTCGATTCGATATTTGATTCTATTCAATTTGATTAGATAATCGATTCAATTCGATAATCGATTTGATTTGATAATCGATTCAATTCGATCTTCTTCTTCTTCACACTTTTCACAATTTTGAGACGGCTGCAATGTCTGCGATGATATTTGTTTCCGATATTCTCATAAATTTCGTCTACTTGACATTCATTGTTAGACCGAACTCTTCTCCATACTCCGCTATTCTCGTCACCAGTCTCTGAAGATCTTCAATATTTTTGGGTAAGATCACAGTATCGCCCACATATCCAATGCTATTAATAAGAACTCCCTTTACCTTTATACCAGCTGTTTCACCCTTAAGAGCGTTTTTCAGGATCTCTTCGGAGTAGGCATTAAATAGAATTGGCGACAATACGCATTCCTGTCTCACTACACGTATAATTTCAAGGTTGTGGTAGTCAATCTTCTTTGATTTCAGGTTATTCATTAATTTTTTATGTCGTACTTTATCGAATGCTTTATTCTAGTCAATAAAACATGCGTATATATCTTGATTGACTTTCAGGAATCTTTGTATCAGTATATTAAGTAAAAAAGAGCTTCACGCGTTCCTAGGCCTTTGTGAAAACCAAATTGTGTATTATTAACGTCTATATCCAGATTGTAATATATTCGGTAATTCAATTCGGTTCAATTCGATAATAGATTCAATTAGATATTTGATTCAATATAATTCAATCGAATCGATTCTATTCAATAATCAATTCACTTCGATCAATTCGGTTATAGATTTGATTCGATATTTGATTCGATTCGGTAATCTATTCGATTGGATTAGATTTGATTATAATTGTGTTTTATTTTATAACAAAAATAAAAATAAATTTATTTGAATAATCAATCAAAAGACTGATATTTTTTTTGTACACACTTATGACAAGTCAAAAGAAAATGTAGAAAGTATTTTTGAAGTGTGTATATTTTAAGCAATTCCTACCTGAGCTGAGGGTAGCCAGATATGGCGAAAAACCACCGAACGATTGCCGGTATAAGCAATCCCCCACCTTCTGGTCAACGGCTTCGGGCGGACGAGCTGGTTGGTGGAAGGGCACTCTTTTGTCCTGAGATTGAGAAATCGGTCTCAAAGGCGGATGAACCAGGAAGATGGTCAACGACATAAGGCTACAGAAGGCCACGGGAAACCACTGTAGTAAAGGCTCACAAGAGCATCCCTAGTACAATCATCATGGCTAGCAATAACCAAATGAGTAACCTTACTGATCATGAGCCGCGGAAACCAAGATCCGGCAGGGGAAGTAAATCACTAGTTAGCCACAGGGCTTCCCAGGTCGTAAGTCAGCGAAATCCCTGTGATGTAAATAATAGAACACTTTTAAAAATTGCCACAAGAGGAAATATGAGAATTGCAACATGGAACGTGCAAAGCTTACTACAATCAGGTAAAGTAGATAATACTGCGATAGAAATGGAAAGATTAAATATCGAAATTCTAGGAATAAGCGATGTACAATGGCCAGGGTCTGGAAAACAACGGACTAGAAACGGAGCTATATATTATAGTGGATATTCTGATAGAACAAACCGATATGGTGTGGCCATAATGGTAAGCAAAGAAATAGATAAATACGTACTTGGTTTCACCCCGCTTTCGAATCGCATTATAATGCTACAAATTAACACCAATATAGGGAAAATGAATGTTATTCAAGTATATGCACCAACAGCTGACAAGGAGGAACAAGAAATAGAAGACTTCTACGAGCAATTAGAAACAATAATGAAAACAACAAAAAAACGTGAAGTTCTTATACTAATGGGTGACTTTAATGCCAAAGTGGGCAGAGGAAGTGTGGATAGTTGTGTTGGAATGTATGGATTGGGAGAGCGAAATGAGCGTGGTGAAAGACTAATTCAGATGTGCCAAATAGAAGAACTAGTAGTTATGAATACAATGTTTAAATTACCAAATCGCCGGCTCTACACGTGGAAAGCTCCTGGAGACAGCAAAGATAGAATCATAAGAAATCAGATAGATTACATCTTGATAAGGAACAGGTACAAGAACTCTATTACAGTAGTGAAGACTTACCCTGGAGCAGATGTAAACTCGGACCACAACCCAGTAGTAGCAAATATGAATGTAAGATTGAGAAAACCATTAGTGAAAAGATCTAGACCACAAATATGCATTGATAAGTTAAGAGAACCAAATACATACCAAGAAACTCAAAACAAAATAAATCAGAGTATCCAAGAAATAAAACAACAAAATAAGAACACTACAGATATTGACACAAAGTGGAAGAATATAAAGAACGCAATCGAGACTGTGGGACGGAAAACTTTAACATTTACAAAAGCTGCCAAACAAGAATGGATGACACAAGAAATTCTCGAAAAGATGGACGAAAGAAGAACACATAAAAACAAAGATAAAATTAAATATCAAGAAATTAATAAACAAATAAAACAGAAAATAATACAAGCTAAGGAAACATGGATGTCCATTAAATGTCAAGAAATCGAGGAATGTGAGGCAAGGTATGACACTTTCAACACCCATAAGAAGGTTAAAGAAATGATTTCAGGAAATCGTAACAAACCAATCGGGATATTAAAAAATGCAGATGGTACCACTATAACTGAAACGCAAGACAAACTACGTAGATGGAAAGAATACATTGAACAACTATTTTATGATCAAAAAGTAGAACAATTATTAGAAGTTAACGGAGAAACCACGGGACCAGAAATAATGAAAGAGGAAGTTATGTATGCTATAAAACACACAAAAGGCAGAAAAGCTTCAGGACCCGATGAAATACCAATTGAACTATTGAAGATAATTAATGAAGATAATATTGATGTCTTGGTAGACCTTTTTAACTCCATATACAAGACGGGACACATACCCAAAGAGTGGCTTCTCTCAACTTTTGTGATGATTCCAAAAATCACAAATGCTAAAGATTGCAATGACTATCGAACAATTGCGTTAATGAGCCACACATTGAAAACCTTCCTTAAAATCATACATAACAGAATCCACATGAAATTAGAACAAGAAATAAGTGATTCACAGATGGGTTTCAGAAAGGGTCTAGGAACTAGAGAAGCATTATTTGGAGTCCATGTTCTGACACAACGATGCCTGGATATGAATCAGGACATATATGCTTGCTTTATAGACTTCAAGAAAGCTTTTGATAGAGTTCAACATGAGAAGCTTTTAAGTATTCTTAAGACTAAAAACATTGATAGTAGAGATCTACAAATTATATCGAATCTGTATCAAAACCAGAAAGCAAGAGTAAGAGTCGAAGGAGAACTGACAGAGGAAGTAAGTATACTTAGAGGAGTTCGACAAGGGTGTATCCTTTCACCACTCTTATTCAACGTCTACAGTGAAGTGATTTTTCAAGAGGCTTTATTGGATATCGTGGAAGGTATTTATGTCAACGGAAATAGCATTAATAATATTAGATATGCCGACGATACTGTCATATTTGCAAGTGACATGGAAGATCTACAGTACATAATACAACATGTATACAATGCATGTGAAAGTTACGGACTGCAAATGAATCTCAAGAAAACGAAATCAATGATATTCTCAAAAAAACCACAAAATGTAAATAACCTGATCATCAATAATACAACGATAGAAAGAGTAAAAACATATAAATATTTAGGAACGTGGCTAACCGAAGATGGAGATCAAGTAAAGGAGATCAGATCTAGAATAGAAATGGCAAGAAACACGTTCATAAAATTGAAGAAATTACTTTGCAACCGTAACCTTAATCTAGAGATTCGCACAAGAATGCTACGTTGTTACGTCTTCTCTACTTTACTATATGGCATGGAAGCGTGGACAATAAAGCAGTCTGAAATCAAAAAATTAAACTCCTTTGAGATGTGGTGCTACAGGAGAATGCATAAAATATCGTGGACTGAAAAAGTAACTAATATAGAGGTGTTACAAAGAATGAAGAAAGAATGTGAAGTCATAAAAACTGTTAAAATTAGAAAGATTCAATATCTGGGACATTTAATGAGGGGTGAGAAGTACGTATTACTGAGGTTGATTATGCAAGGGAAGATACAAGGGAATAGAAACCCAGGACGACGCAAAATGTCCTGGCTAAGAAATTTGAGAGAGTGGTTCGGCTGCAGCTCATTAGAATTATTCAGAAATGCGGCCAACAAAGTTAAAATAGCGATGATGATTTCCAACCTCCGCTAGGAGAAGGAACCCGAAGAAGAAGAAGCTGAGCGCTTTAGGCATTACAAAGCCATCATCAGAGCTATGCTACAATAAAATGTTCTTATAAGCACTAATTGGTGAAGATTATAATTTTTAACTTACGTCAATTTATAAATACCACTACAATGGAGAGATCTCATTTCCATATATGTTGAAATTATGATTTTTTAGTTGTTGAAATTCTTAAAAAACATATAAAAAACATATAAAAAAACCGACACTAGACTTCACAGACACGTTCAAAAATTGAAAATTTTTTTTGTCATGGTACACGGATGAAAGAACCCGACTATTGACTGATGTGAGGAGGTAGACAGAATAGAACTAATGAAATCAAATGTCGGTCCTTTTAAACAATTTTTCAAAAGTGACCGTTGACAAATGTCATATATAGGAAATAGAGATTGTTTTTTAAATTCTTACAAAATTATTTAATAGTTTGGAATTACTAATAGTCATCAAAGACTTTCTAAAAATTAAGTTTTTAAATTAAATTTTATGTGTTCATCACATCATACAGAATGACATTAGTTTGTAAATTCACTCAAGTCAATGCTCAAGGTCAATGTATGTTCAATCTGACAGCCATCCTTAAGAAACAAGGGCTCAAACTGTTCAACAATAATAAAGAAGAAACATGGTATTAATGTTACATTATCTGATACTTAAGTGTATTGAGAATTGTATCTCTTGATGGAAATTTGTAAGAAATTTGCATAAAAAATTTTTTAAGAATATATTTTCATGTTTCAATTAAGAATAACTGTCAAATGAATTACAAAATGTTGTAAATTTCTAATAAAGTTTAAAATTTTGTTTTAAAAATATAAAATTATGAAAAAATATAATAAGATTGCATGAGGTCACCCTTCTTCCTCTAAAGTCTCCCATAATAATTTAAAAAGAGGTTTATAATTGCAATTGAGGTTGATTTGTGTGTTTAAGCAACAATCAGGGTTTAGTTTCATTTCTTTGGATATCTCAAGATCTTCCAAGAGATTCATAAGTCTAAAGTTTTTATTGGGAATGTTGTGTAAAATTTTACTGTTTTCAGAAGGAGAAAAGGAATGATTATTAAATTTAATGTGAAATCCAAAGTTTAATTATTCTGGGTTATTAAGGTGTTCTTTGATTCTTTGATTCAGAGTTCTCATTGTTCTACCTACATAAGTCATATTACAGTCACCACAGGACAGCTTGTAAATACCACTTCTGTTTAGTTTGTCAACTTTGTCTTTGGTCTTGCTGAAGATGGACTTGATGTTATATTTTGTTTTAAAGGAGATGTTTAAGTCACTGATTTTATTAACAAGGACTCTTGAAATTTTTTCTGAAATTGGTCCCAAGTAAGATAAGGATCTATATATGGAAGTAGTGTTGGATTTTTTATCAACATTAAAAGCTTGGTTTAGTCTCTTTTTGAGTATAGATTTTCTAATGACTTTATCAACAGTAGTAGAAGGAAAACCATTGTTGTTTGCTATTTGTTTAATGATGGAGATTTCTTTATTGTAATTTTCTTGAGACATAGGGATATTAAGAAGTCTGTGGACATAACATTGAATAGCTGCCATCTTGTGTTGAAAAGGGTGATTTGAGGATGTTGGTATCGTATGGTCAGTTTGAGTAGGTTTTCTGAATATTGAAAATTCTAGTGTAGGCAAAGAAGAAGAGGAGAAAGCATTATTTTTGATAGTTAGGTCTAAAAAGTTGATAATGTTGTTGATTTCTACTTCTAAGGTAAAATTAATTGCATGATGTAGATTATTAATTATTGACAAAATATTGTGAGGTTCTGAAGGTGAGCCTTCTATAAAGGCTAAAATGTCATCCACATATCTGTACCATAGGATTATTTGTGGTTGAGAATGAACAAAGTTAGTTTCGAGAGAGTCTAGAAAAAGATCTGCAAGTAGAGGAGATAAAGGATTTCCCATTGCTAAACCCTCTGGTTGTCTATAAATTTTATCGTTAAAGATAAAGAAATCTTGGGAAAGGCAAAATTGGAGTAGAGAAGTAATTTGTGAACATTTATTTTGGTCAATGGTTTTTCTTTGTAGAAGGTTATTGATGATTGGAATGGTGTCTAATCTGGGAACATTGGTGAACAGATTTGTTACATCGAAAGAGACCATAGTGAAGTTATTCGGAAGAGTATGAGAAGAAATTTTGGAGATTAAATCTAAAGTGTTGGCAATCGTATATTTGGGAGTGTAATTAAGTAGATCTAGTAGAAGAGTGTTGATAAATTTTGCTAGTGAAGCTAGTGGGGTATTGACAAAACTAACTACAGGTCTTATTGGAACATTAGCTTTATGAATTTTAGGGAGACCGAAAGTTTTGGGGTTAGTTCCAAGTTCTTGAAACAAATTAGTTGCATTAGAAATGTTTGATTTTAGATCATTTATAAGTTTATTCATTGGGTTCTTGTTAAGTGGAATAAATGAGTTGTTGGATCGAAAAGATTCTACTTTGTTAACATAATCACTATTGTACAGGATTAGAAGACAGTTTCCTTTGTCAGCTTTTGTTATTATAAGTTTATGAGTTTTAATTTTATTAGAAATAGATTTAACCAGTTTAAATTGTGTATGAAAAGTTGACATAACCTTATTGTTAGAATAGTATTTTTGATAAGACTGATTTAGTGCAAAAAGACAAGACATTTTTAAGTTGGTTTTTACAGTGTTTGTGATGTTTAAACTATCTATGATGCTATCAATCTCTACACAGAGTAACTCAATATTATTTAAATCAGGTTTAGTTTTAATACAAAATTTGAGACCCTTACTCAAAAAATCAAGTTCTGGTTTTGTAAAATTGCAATTTGACAAGTTTTTAACCCTTTCATGAAATATATGATAAGAAGAGGATTGTTGACTCACCTGATTCCTGTTGTTATTATTATTTTTATTAAAAGGATGTTGTTGATTATTACCTGATCGATCAGATTTTAATTTGTTTAGTTTTTTATTAAGTCTTTCATATTTAAGATTCTTACTCAATGCTAAATCATCTTGATGTTCTTGAAGAGATTGTTGAAAGTCTGAATAGGAAGAGGTTACCCCTGCAATAGGAAGAGAATAATATTTTAAGTTCGATGTTGATATTGTTGATCTTGGCATAATGTAGACAAATTTCTTTTCTAAGGAGTTTTCTTTCCAAATCTGTTTTAAACTTTGTTGGTATGTTCTTGGATGTTTTACATACAGCAAACTTAGGTGTTAAAAGTTGCTTAAGGCATTGATGGATGAACCAGATGTCAATATGTATAAGTTCTCTCTTTGTAGACAGTCTAAAGTACTTATGGATATCCACTACCATACTGTAGATTAACAATCAAAAGACTGAAATTTATTTGAATCTTAAATTTTGCCTTACTACCATAAAAAATAAAAAATTTTATTTTATTCTATTTTATTTTTTTTTACTAAATACATACGGCACTGCGTTTACTATTTCATGTAGTGAGTGGTCGCGCAAAGTGTGTGGTCGCGCGGTATGTCGTTTCAGTCATTATAGTTTTTAGTGTCGGTTTTACACGTCTCAGCGTGTTCCACCGCTCCATACGTAGCCAGCGATAAGAAAGCTATGCTTCCAAAAATATAATATATATAATTATAATAAGTGTATTTGTATGTATATAACCAAAGAATAGATGGAGTGAGAAGGAGAGGCAGACCCCACGATTTAAGGATCAGGTGTAGGAAGACTTGAGAATGTTGAGAGTACGAAACTAGAAAGCCAAGGCGAAGAATAGGAGACAATAGAGACTTATCCTTGAGCAGGCCAAGACCCACCATGGGTTGTGGAGCCAATGATTGTGATGGTGATGTACGTGTATGTAAATTTTGTGTAATTACGGTGAACCGAAAGGTTTACACTACACTCGTTACTACACGCGTCTAGATTTTTTGAGTCAGGCTAAATAGGATTTCGGGATCGTCAAACCATCAAACCGAGCAATAAGAAGTATTCACTTAAATAATACATAGACTTTATAGTGACCAATTATAAAAATATCCATAGGTAGGATGTGGTGACGTACACGTAAAAAATCATAAAAACTGTCAAATTTGGCATGTTTACATGAAATCTGTCATATATCAAAAAATTGTAGTACTTTAAATACAATAAATACCATGTCGTTTGACTATTACGTTAATAAATGGATAATTACAAAGAAAAATCTAGAAAATCTAACGCTAAAAGATGAGGTTTGGAGGCGAAGAGAGAAACCTGTCAATGATCGAATAATGGCCAATCTACTCTTTGGAGATTTCTATGCCAGATACTGTATGTTATACCAAGATTTGGATAATTGCATAGACCAAATGGTTCAACCACAAAAACGTATAACGGTGAAAAAGATTGTCGACGCAGCAGCTGTTAGACTTATGGAATTTAATGCCATTTTGCGTGAACTGGATCTTTCAGAGTACCATTACATAGATGGGACTTTGGTAGAACTAAAACTTGTTCCTTATGATGTAGAAATACTGCATCCAGCGTTATTCCATCACAGACCTATAGATGTAGAAGATATGTGGAAGAAGATACAAAAAGGGGAAAAAATTTTTGCACCTGCGCCATTGGAAACTTCAGAAAAGGAACAAGAAGGCGATATTTTTGTGACAAAATCAATATTAAAGGGTTTGCAGCAATCAGAAGAAGCGAACGATGAGCAGGAAACTGACGCATCCAAAAAGAAAAAACGGGAGAGAAAGAAAGTAATTGTTGAAGAACAACCAACATTATCTAGTGAAGAAAATAATGAAATTAAAAGAATACAGTTAAGGACAGAAAATATTCTGTTAATACAAACTGCTGAAAGAGCTAGACAAGGAAGGATGTATTTTCTTGTTAAAAGCATGTTTTATAATCAAACGCAACAATTGAAGGATAAACAGGCCAAAAATCAGGTAAAACAAGAAGATTTACAAGAGCTTGTAAAAAATCAAGCAAATGCAGAAGTTGAAGCAAGTATTAAAGTTCAAAGTGCTTGGAGAGGGTTTGCTTCAAGGAAAAGGGACAAATACACTGAATCCCAAAGAAGATTTCTAATAGGAATGTATGAACCAGTCTGGAGAAATTTAGAATATAAAGAAACCTTTGAATCTAATCTAGAAAAAAGAAGGGAATATCGAGACCAAAGAATAAGAGAGTACATCCAAGCTATAGATAGTGAACAAGCTAGAATTCTCAGGGTGGTAGCACCTGGACTCATGGAGGACATAGGAGACGAAATAAGAGAATGGTTTAGAGTTTGGTATAAAGAAGTAAAACAGTTCGACAACATTCCTCCAGAAGATAAAGGCGGAACTATCTTAGTAGTGCGTGGGGAAACGATGACGCCAAAAGAATTTTTAGATGAAGTTGAGAGAAAACGTAGAGAAAAAGTTAAAGCAGGAGGCGAAAAGGCAAAAAAAGAAAAGGAGCGAAAAGAAAGGGAGAAGCTGAAAAAAGCTGAAAAAGATAAAAAGAAAAAGGAGTTGGAACAAAAAAAGAAGATAGCTGCAGCTAAAGCGGCGAAAAAAAAGAAAAGAAAACCAGGGGAATATGAGTATGATTTTGAGGAACCTGTTGCAGATCCTCTTTATCGAGAGGGAATGGAAGAACACCTAAATATTTGGGATTTACGAAACGACTACGACAATCCTTTAGAGAAACATTACACAGATATTATAACAGAAAAGCAGTACTTGGAAAATCAGTTGGAATGTCGAAAAATCGTTGATAACATGATGAGAGTGGAACTAGACATACTTAACGATGCTTTAGATGAGGATCGTGTCCGTTATGGACTCAAACGAATAAAAAGAAAGAAACAAAAAAAAGGTAAAAAGAAAAAAGGCAAAAAAGGTAAAAAGGGCAAGAAAGATCTTACGGGAAATATACCAGTAGAACAGCTTTTCCAAGAACTTGTTGATAACCAAATAATAAGAACCTATCCCAAAGTAAGTTTAGAGGATTTTCATGGAGATTTTAATTATAACAACTGGGACTTAAGAAACCTGGACTTTGATCCTCCGGCTGGTTTACTGGACGTCCGACAAGCAGTTGTTATGAATTGTATACTTCCTCTAGGAGTTGAAGCGATGAAAAGACCTAGATCGGTTCTTATACTCGGTCCTGAAAAAAGCGGAAAACATCTTCTTGCAAACGCCATTTTTAATGCTACCAGGTGTGTTTTATTCGATCTTTCTCCAGAAACGCTATCGGGAAGATACGAAGGTCCTACTGGTATGCGAATGTTACTACACTTAATCGATAAAATGTCCAAACTTCTTGCTCCTTCTATTATATATTTTAGGGAAGCCGAGAAACCATTCTATAAAAAAGTTCCCAAAAAGGACAAGGAACTAAATCCTAAGAGAATTGGATCTAAAATTAATTCAATCATAAAAGGTATTAAGCCAGCCGATAGAGTGTTAGTCCTCGGTAAGTTTTGTAATACTTATTGCTTTATTTGTATAAACTTTATATTAACCTTGGGTCACATGGATAACCTTTAATCAGTTGGTCCCAGAAATAATTTTCTATGTAAGGGGCAAATGGAACTACATGGTTAAACAAAATATTTGTAAGATATCTTTGACTTGTTAATGAAGTGTAGAGGAAAGGATGAGGTAGCTGGTTCGATGAATTAAGAGTAAATATTTGAAAAATTATAATCTCACCTTCCTACTTTTGGTAGATAAATAATGAATAAAACCTCGAAGGACCACCGATCATAGATCGCAAAATTGCGGATTATTAATGATGTACTGAGTAGTGAAGTTAACAATAGAATAATTAAAATAAGAATAAAAGCTAGAAACCTTTTTATTATATTATTTACAAAAATAAATAAAAAAAGGAGAATCGCCAACAAATCACCCTTTTTATAATAATAAAATATAAATGTTTATATACAATGTTCTTAAACACACAACTGTTTATATTAAGTTATAGAACAATAAAGCTTATAGGTAGATTATTGAATATTCGGCAACCCTGTAATTTGTCGGACCGGCATTCATGAAATGTTGGCACAAAACCGTAGATTATCTTCTGTATGAAAGAATAATTTCAGAAGAAATTATTCACATATATTATAGAAAGACAGATAATTACATATTCGATGCACAAACACTGAATTTAGTTTAATTAACTATTTAATAAAATATGTTATTTAAAAACTGCTGTTATTTGAGAAGCGTGAGAACTATCTTGCTTCTATTTGAGAAACTGAGAAAATGATTTGACTTACGTCCTTCTATTTGAGAAAGCAAAAACGAAGTGGCGTTAGGGGTAGTTGCGTAGTTGGGTTTGAATGAATAGTTTAATGTAGAATTCTGACAGTCGCGGAAGATACGAAACAGCACGAAGAAGGGATGTCGTGCTGATCGTATAGACTTGAATGTAGTTTAGTAAGATAGTTTAGTGGAATAATAATAATTATTAAAATAAAAAACAAACTATGTAGAAAATAAAATTAATTTTCTACATAAAGTTCTCTTTGCCATCCAATAACTCTTACACGTTTGTCTGAACAACATCACGAGATACTGATATCACCGAAAGGTGTGCTTGAACTCACCTGAACCATATCTATAGACGGTGCAGGAGATGGGGATTAACACTCAACTCCAACTTAGATATTTTTAATACATCTAAACATTATCGGCTCCCATTCAGCAAACTAAAGAAAGAATTGACCTCCGATTTTAGGGGACCAACTCTGCTTTAGCGATAAAATCGAGGAACTGTGTAGGTGTTCTATTCAGTAGAATGCTTAACTGTGGTCATTATCTGAATGCATAAAAGCATAGGAAGAAGAGTCGACCTTCTCAACTCTTTATGTGGAATTACATAATATATCTAAATGTTCTGTTATATTCGATTCAAGTATACAACCTTTTCTGTAATACATAGTGTAATGGTTAATTCATCTGGTAAATCCTGTATATTTATTTATGTTTAGGTGTGACTAACCAACCGTGGGCGGCTCAAGCCAAATTAAGGAAAGTTTTTGAAAGGCATATTTTGGTTCCGAGAACTGGTTATAACAGTGTCTATATGTACTGGAGGAAGCTATTAATGCGATATCCTGGTGTTGACCGAAACTTTAATGTTACCGCACTTGCGAAGGTAAGTTTTAAAAATCACTTTACTACAAATATGTTATGGGCTGCGTTGTAAAGTTAGTTCAAGATAGTCGCATCGAGAGTAATAACTGAAGATGATTTTAAACAATAAGTCCTCACAAGACAGTCAACTCTTACTTATGACAACAGCTATTACACTTTGCTAACTACATCGATTTTGAGGCTAAACCAATTAAAGGTAACCAGAGTTCAACAACCTTAAGAAATTATATATCGGAGAGCAAAGATCGTAGCATAAAGGCCAGTTTTAGTGGACGTTTTATAGGACATGAGAAATCGTATCCAATAAAAAGTGTTGTATAAACAGCAAAACGTACGTCTTGTCAAATCAAAATCAAATTTAAGATAAGATTGAAGAACTGATGGGAGAAGGACTCTTTAACGAAAACTGATAGGACAAATAAAACGTGTAGACTCATGTTCAGACAAGACTTCCAATCTTGGCTGAATTTACGACTAGCTTCAGTCCAGTTCGCTTTCTTTTTCCCCAAAAATTTCTAATAATGTCAGAATTGTCAAATGTATTCACGATTATCTCGGGGAATTCATTGAAATGTAGAAAAGTTTTCCGTGTTTGTGAAAAGTAAAATATAAAGACTACAATGACTGTAATAAAAAAACGTCGTATATAAGGAACTTACAAAATCTAGAAAGAAATAGACACGATGACAAATAAAGAGATAGTACAAAAAAATAAACTCATTAGGATTGGTTTATAAAAAAATATTTAAAAAAGTGAGGGCATCAGTTATCTCTGGAACTGATGAAGAAGATAGATATATATATATATAATATATATATATATATATATATATATATTATATATATATATATATATATATATATATATATATATATATAAGAAATACTGGATATTATTGACTGTCGATATAAACAAACAACACAGTTTATTAGGGTTGCAGTCAGAATTATTGGCCGGGATGTTAAAAAAACACTCTTTTGACTTTTTGTCGAGCTTTCGGAATATTTTTATTCCTTTTTCAAGACACTGTAAAAGACAATTATGTAAGTATTTAAAAATAATATCACCATTCTTCAGTGTAACTTACTAGTCGTTGAGATTATTTTTGTAAGCATTGAACACTCAACATTAATACCACACATTAAAATATACAATTATGGACATAATTCATCATAAAATTTTTAAAAATTTGTTGTTAAAAATAGTAAAACTTGATTGATGGCATGTTTTACTGGTGTATATTAACTCATACAGAGAATGGAAAGAAAAAACAGTGTAATTAATATGTAATTAGGTGTAAATTGATGTTATCTTTCTTTACAAGCATTACTAGAGGCCTTTCTTAGGTGTCTATAATTTTTAACCTGTCTTAATGGTATGCAACATATTGTATATATATGTTTAACAAACTGTTAAACAAACTCATTTTTGGTTCTCCTTTTCCTTCACAAGTTTCTGTCAACCAAAATTTTCATAACAATGAGATCCGACAATTGACATTGACACATAACGCAGCAATATTACCATCTAAAATAACTTATGGTTGCCTACCCTATATTCCATTTTTGACACCTAAGCTAATGAACATCTTTAAAAATGTTAGTGGCTTAAAAATTACAACCAAAAATGTGAAAACAGTATCGAAGCTTTACACAAAGACAAAAGATCCTTTCACAATACAGGAGTCATCGAATGTTGTTTATTCTATACCGTGTAGTAACTGCAATAAAATTTACATAGGAGAATCATCTCGTAATTTTCACAGCAGGGTGATATCACATCGCAGTGACATAAAAACCAAAAAAATCAATGCATGTGCATTGACAGAACATGCACTAAGTCTAAAACATGAGTTCAAGTTCGATGATTCCTGTATTTTGGCAAAAGAAAAGAACCATTTAAAACGTGTTTTCTTGGAAATGTGTTTCATAAAATCTAGCACATCTTGTATCAATAAAAAGTCCGATATAGACAAATTAAGTAACATTTATTGTTATTTACTAGAAAAAACACCAAAAATAAAAATAAAATAAATATTTACCTGTACAAAAAATTACACCTCTGTATAATATGTTGCATACCATTAAGACAGGTTAAAAATTATAGACACCTAAGAAAGGCCTCTAGTAATGCTTGTAAAGAAAGATAACATCAATTTACACCTAATTACATATTAATTACACTGTTTTTTCTTTCCATTCTCTGTATGAGTTAATATACACCAGTAAAACATGCCATCAATCAAGTTTTACTATTTTTAACAACAAATTTTTAAAAATTTTATGATGTATTATGTCCATAATTGTATATTTTAATGTGTGGTATTAATGTTGAGTGTTCAATGCTTACAAAAATAATCTCAACGACTAGTAAGTTACACTGAAGAATGGTGATATTATTTTTAAATACTTACATAATTGTCTTTTACAGTGTCTTGAAAAAGGAATAAAAATATTCCGAAAGCTCGACAAAAAGTCAAAAGAGTGTTTTTTTTAACATCCCGGCCAATAATTCTGACTGCAACCCTAATAAACTGTGTTGTTTGTATATATATATATATACGAACCATCTTTGTGGTACGTCGACCAATTGGAACTTTTAAATAATCAAAATACCAAGGATGACAATAGAAATTATAAACGATTTAAAGGATTCTCAGGAGAGTTCTAAGAATTGCTGTGATTCTTTCATGGGGTGTGATGGCTTTTCTTATGCAGGTGTATGCATAAGAATGGTATGCTGTTCATTTGATAGAAATTGTTTTCCAAAAGGAAAGTCAGTAGTTGTTTGCCTCTATCATTTCTGCCTTCGCTTCCAAAATTTCCCAATATTATTTCAGAGGGGTCTTCCTTAGTGCCAATTTTGGCGTTTAAGTCACCACCTATTATTGTGGCCAGGGTTTTCCTTGATTGTACAGGATATTTGGTCGTAGAATATTTGGACTTCTTCGTCTGGATGTCCTGTAGTAGGGGCGTAATGAACTTTAGGATATATCTGGCGTTTATTTTGATGTTTAAGTAGACCACTCTTGTTGATATTTGGTTTATTGACACAATTCTGTTAGCAATTCTTTTGTGAATAAAGAAGCCGACGCCTCCGACTGTCGATTCCTCTTCTCCTTTGTAATAAAATAAATGGCCTGATGGGAGTGAGGTAAGAGGGTGAGGGTGAGACTTTCTTCCTTTTTTCTAACTTCGCTGATACCTACAATATCCCAGTTCACTTTTGAGAGTTCTTCCTCCATTTCTTCGAATCTCTCGGTAGAGAGTGACCGAGCATTATATGTGGCGATGTTGAGGTTTATCTTTTTGACGCACATTGAATAGGGTTGGTTTACAGTGGTCAGGTTTTTGGCATTTAAATACCGTGCTTGCCTAGCATGTTGGTGAGTATTCATATTTATTCCCACGAGTAGCTGGGGAACGTTGGTTGATGCCTGTAGAGCCCCGCGTACAGGAACGAGGCTAATATTCAATGGGATTTCGCCCAGTGTCCCAAGAGCATCGTTAGCGGCCGCGTGACGTGCAACCATTCAGTTTTTAGCACGATAGCTTCCACCTTAACTTACGGATTTTTTGCATTTGGTTTTCTACGTATTTTTGTTGGGTAGGATAGGGAGGGAAAGAAGGTGTGGATGGGAAGAATATATTAGAAAGAAATATAGTGACCCGTCTGCCTTCGGAAACCTAATCGCCATTCGGGGTCGGAAGAAAACAAGAGTTAGCCAAGAGAGGCTGATAGAAAAAGATTAAAGACATTTCACTCAAGACAAGTTGAAGAAGAGTAAAATGTGAAGGCTCTTATGATCCGCCAGGCGCGTTTCATAAGAGTATGAGTATTGGTACATTTTGTGTTCCGCTCATACTTCGGGGTGATTTCAAAGAGAAACTACCTTATGATTTTTAGGGACGAAGATTCTGTAGGGTAATAGAAAAATTACAACAAGAGTTTTTAAGTTTGAAATGGGCAAAATCCTTGCCTTTAAATATATAAAACACCACGCATTTGCGACACAAATTGTAAAAAGTAAACTAACTTGTACAAACCCAGAAAATTAAAAGATATCAAAGAGGAGATATAAAGATAATATATCAAAATACTGAGAATATGGCGACTGGATTTTAAAATTAAAAACATCTTTTATTAAAAACGGAGACCCACAAAATTAAATTTTATATTAAATAATGTTTAATTTTAGGTAACGAAAGACTATCCCCTTCCTGTACTCAGAGAAGTACTAGAACACATATTGGTACCTAGGAGAATCATCCAGCTCCATTTTAAGCCTCTCAAATCCGAAGAAATTTACGAATATTTTATTCAACATGATATCACACCGGTAACTGACAAAATGTGGAGAAAATATCAGAAATGGTACAACAAGACCAACTTGGGAAAGCAACAAACCAGGTTTAATAAATGGGCTAAGGATAAAAGAGATGCTTTAGAAAAAAAGAGGAAATGATTATTTTATAATTTACAAAAGCTTATCATAAAAAAGTAATTACTATGAGGTGTTATATTCTCATATTAAATTATCTAGTTATTTTTAATATTTTTCCAAAAAAAGGCGTATGGATACGATAACGATAAGACCTAGACCTGGATTTTAAGACTAGATGTAAAACTAAAATGGCAAGAGAAATATTCAACAAAATGAGACCATTCTTATGTGATGATAATCCGAACTTTAACACAAAATTAACACAAAGAATAACGAATACACTCCATGTTCGAAAAAACCGTTGCTCAGTTCTGATAGATAATGGCGGGGTCGTTAATAGAGGTTAGAAATACAAAAAAAAAATAGATGGGAAAGAAAGAAAAAAAGAAACACGGAAAAAAACAACTCTTTAAAAAAAGGGCGCATTGTTTTTAAATATTTAAATCCTAAAAAACCAAAATGGAATATTCATAAGATATAAAATAATATTATAAAAATATAAAATGGTAAAACTAACTGTATAAAAATATAGTTAAAATATCAAATTTCAATAATCAAATAGATTCTGAACAGTTTATTTTTGATGTACACCTGTACCACTCTCAGGTAGCGCAGCCAAGACATTTTACGCATCCCTATGCTTCTCTTTCCTTGAGGCTTTCCCTGTATAATCAATTGAAGCAAGGTGTATTTCTCTCCACGTGTAATATGTCCGAAATATTCCAATTTTCTTGTTTTAATTGTATTTAAAGTTTCTATTTATTTATTCATCCTTCTCAGAACCTCTTTGTTTGTGTCGTGTTCTAGTCCTGTCAGTTCTTTATCTTTCTTGTGTAGGTTAAACAAATCATATATATTTATTTTGAAGGTCTTCGATCTTTTTGCATTTCTCATCAAAGTATTTTGCTTTTGTCTACTTTATTATCGTTCTGCTCTCGTGGTTTATCTCTCTGTATATATTGTTGTCCTTGTGTTTAAATTGTCTCTGTTGTTCCATCTTATTAAGTACTTCGGTATTCATCCAGTCTTCGTTTCTTCTTGCGGAAGTCTTTAGTATTTCTTTACAGGGTTCGAGTCGATAACGCTTTAGTCAAATTTAGTACTCATCAATATCATTAGTGTTTGTGTTTAATTTGCTGCAGTTCACAAGTATTTCATGTTGGAGGCATTCTTTTACTGTAGGTTTTTTAAGTATTCTTATGTCTATTGTATAAATTTCTGGAAGTCTTTTAATATTCTTATTGTGAGTGTAATCTTGGCGAGAAGTGGATTGTGATCTAAGGCCATGTCTGATCCAGCATAATGTAGTTTATATGGTTTCTGACTACTTTCTCCGGTGTATCTGCGAGTTATCGCCAAGTCGTCTGTTTGCTAACTTGAAAAATGTGTTTGTAATAATTAAGTTCTGCTCTTAACAGAATTGTAACATACGATCTTGTTTTTATTTCCCATACCATAGTTTCCTCTACACTTTCCGCTTTGTGCCTTTCCAATCTTTGCATTGAGATCACCTAAGACTATAGTTGATAGTGCAGATAGAAATTTAATAAATATTTTACCCTCAAAAGAAAGTTTGAATTTATTAGAGTTGCGTAGTTTCAGATTATTTTAACTTTTCTCTTTTGATTATATAGTCGTATAGCCACCATTGTCTCGTCTGGCTTCTAAATCCTCTACATCATGGATGCACAGACCGCGGCCCGCGGGCCGCATGCGGCCCACTGGACGAATACTGGTGGCCCGCCGACAGCAAAAATAATACTCTTGTACATTCGAAAACTATTGAATTCTATTCCAGAATAAAACCAAAAAAAATGTTCGAAAAGTAATTTGAATCTCGCGCCTGCTATTTGAATCTAGTGCCCAAAAATGCTAAGTCAATTAACATCACTTGCTGCCTTTATATAAATAAAAGTTTAAAATAGTAGAGAAATCAAGAATGTTCTAGCGCGGTGCGAACAAGCAAGATAGCACTAGTCTCGAATTCCCGATTGCTCGCGTAGGAATACGAAGCTTCCACAGTCGTATGCACAAAGTACAGTAAAGGTCGATTCAGAGTTCGGACATATCAGTTACGTCTCGTCACAGTCCTGGCGCCGAACCGAACAATCCGTCATACAGAATATTCATTAATAGAAATATGCCGCCGGCATTCACATTCATCAGTTGACGAACAGTTTCCCATCTGTCAGATAATTAATAGTTCTGTGACCAAAAAGGACCGGTTCGACGGCGAGACTGTGACGGGATCAATGTGTCTGATTCGACCTTAAAGGTCGATTCAGACACATCAGTCCCGTCATAGTCTCGGCACCGAACCGGTCCTGTTTGGTCACAGAACTATCAACTATCTGACAGCTGGGTAACTGTTTGTCAACTGATGAGTGTGAATGCCGGCAACCTATTTGTATTAAAGAATATTTTGTATGACGGATTGATAGGTTCGGCGCAATCACTGTGACGAGACGTGACTGATGTGTCTGAATCGACCTTTACACGTCGATTTACTATTGCAGTGTTAACCCGTCAAGTGCCGTGTATAATTGTGTTCTGAAATCGTAAGTAAAACTCTGTTATTAATAAGTGTTTTCCTACCTATTTAATCAATTTTAATCAAATTTAGCTTTAATGTTGGTCAAATATTAAAATAAAACAAAGACATTACTATTTTTATCAGAATTTCTCTAATTGTAATAATTACGTCATTATTTCAGATATAAAATATGTATAAAACTCTTAAATGTTCTTAGGAATAATATTCAATCAATTATTTTTGATAATTTAAAAAAAGGATGGGTAATTTAAGTAGGTCCTGTAATTGTTTTCAGGCGCTATGTTAATCGTGGCCAGGATTAGAACGCAACATGGAGAAGCCAGGACCTAGTAAAAAACGTAAGGTTAAAGATGAAAATCGGCAGTTTCAAGAAATTTGGACTGAGAAATACTTTTTGTATGGTCGCATAACAAAGTCATTTGTTTAATTTGCAAGAATTCTGTTGCGATTGCAAAGGAATATAATGTAAAAAGGCACTATGAAACGCAGCATCCTTCCTTTACCAAGTTTACAGGCAAATTAAGAAAGCAAAAAATGTTGTCTTTAAAACGGGAGCTTATTGGTCAGCAAGCTATGTTCACAAAACCCATTCAAGATTCAGAAACAGCTACAGAAGTTAGTTATGAAATTTCTCGAATGATAGCAAAGCGAAGTCGCCCCTTCAATGATGGCGATTTTGTAAAAGAATGCATAGAAATTGCCGCTAAGAAAATGTGTCCAGAAGCATCAAAAAAGTTTGAGAAAAATCAACTGAATGTATGACTATCTAAAGACAAATAATATCTTTGTCAGGTAATATTGCGGAACAATTAATTGAAAAAACTAAGATCATTGAATTTTTTTTCATTAGCACTCGACGAATTCACTGATATTATTCTTCTCATATTCATACGAGGTGTTACTCAAGATTTTGAAGTCTTAGAGTCTTAGAAGAGGTATTAGGAATGTGTTCATTGAAAGGTCAAACCAAAGGAGTTGATATACTCAATGTTCTTTTGGATGAGTGTTCAAAAACTGATTTGGACTCAAAATGATTGGAAGTTGCGACTGACGGTGCTCCTTTGATGATTGGTGTCAATTCCGGGCTAGTTACTTTGCTGAAAAAGCATCTGCAAGAAAAAACATAAACGCTGAAGATCTTATGCAGTTTCACTACATTATACACCAAGAAGCCCTCTGTTCTAAAAAAATTGAATTTCAAAATGTCATGAAAGTGGTAGTTTCGATTGTAAATTTCATAAAATCACCAGGACTCAATCACAGACAATTCAAACAATTCCTTGATGACATCGAAAGCGAATACGCAGATTTACTGTATTATACAGAAGTAAGGTGGCTAAGTCGTGGATTGACACTGGAACGATTTCTAAATTTAATAAAAGAAATTGGAATATTTCTGGCGAAAAGCAAAGGGATGTCCCGAAACTTAAATATTATGATTGGTTGTATGATTTGGCTTTTTTAGTTGACAATCCCAATCAACTGATATCCCAGCTCTACGCTCATGTATCATCCTTTCAATGCAAGCTGACACTTTCCAGATCACAGTTGAATTCTGGAAATTACAATCATTTTCCGAATTATAAGAAAATGGCTGAAAAATTCAACAAAACTGCGATTAATTTCAGCTATGTAAAAAAGCTAGATATTTTGATTCAATCTTTTGAAAAAGGTTTTCGGAGTTTAAAAAAGTGAAACCTCTGTTGGACATATTTAGCAATCCTTTCACGATTTCAGTTGAAAATGCGCCAGAGTCAATGCAGTTAGAAATTATCGACATTCAAAACGACCAAGATTTACGCAACAAATTCAACGAAGGAGACTTGCTGAACTTTTACCGCTGCATTGATAAAAATATGTACGAAGAGTTGCGCATAAACGCTCTGAAATGTGCCAGCTTCTTTGGTTCTACCTATATATGTGAACAAACTTTTTCAATACTAAATAATAATAAAACAAAAAATCGAAACCGCCTTGCAAATGAAAGTTTGGAAGCAGTTTTACGTGTTGCTACAAGTAAATTTGAGCCAAATATAAAAAAGATTGTAAGCACTATGCAGTGCCACGCTTCAAATTAATAAATTATTTTTCAATTTTAATAAATTATTATCAATTCTTTATTGTCTTTAATAACCTATACTTCTGGCGGCCGGCCCGCCATCATTCATGATTTGCCCGAGTGGCTCCTAGTCTTAATAAGTCTGTGCATCCCTGCTCTACATAGATGCTCTCCTTTGAGCAAAGTTTAGTTTCTTCCGTATGCTGAACATAATTGGTTTGACATAGCTTGTTGTTTCAAACCTATCCTTTAACACGATGGCAATTTCCTTAATAGGCCTATCATAAGAAAGGGTTCGTTTTAAACAGCTTCTCGATCGTTAAGCATAAATCCTGTTGCCTTGAACCTGGCTTTTATATTGTCAGCATTTTTTGCCCCTAGTTCTACTAATGTTGATTTCAGTAGACCTGCGATAGTTTTCCTTATAGGACTAGGTTGTGTTTGCTTCCGTTTAGTTAAAATAAACCTCTGTTTGACAGACAATTTTTTGATATTTCGATTTCCACTTCGGAAACGGTTCTTAACCTAGCATGGGCGCCGCCATGATTATATTTTTAGGGGGGAATATCTGCTTTTTATGGGGATGCATTTGCATCTACATATACTATTAACCAATATAAAAAGTAGAACCCTACATATATAACTATGTACTTTCTTTTCGGAAAGGGGCGTGCAATTGCACCTTACACCCCGCTACCGGCGCCCATGAAAACTACAAAGCATTTTATAAATTAAACAAATGTTGCTTTATGTTACTTGATAAAAATTTCTTCTAATATACATTTTAAAGAATATGACTTTAAAATAATAATGTAAATATTTTTGAATTCAGTTCCTGTGAATTTTATTGAAAGATGATTCATTCGATTACATGGAATAAACTTAAGAATACCCGTCAGAAAAATCACACCATGTCATTTGTCTTAAAAAAGTTTGCGACTTGGTGTTACTCACTCCACATCCCATCTCTATTGCTCCAGTATTTACGATTAAAGAAACTAGAATAGTATAAATAGATATAAATAGCAACGTTTTTACTAACCATCGTTATATTTGCTATTTGACAATTACTTATGTGAAAAAAAACAGTGGTCTACCTATTTTCATTTTGTAAAATAAATGCCCCAAATAAATTCAAATTTAAAAACAAGACAAAACTTTAAAACGAATTTATAAAACGCCACTGATAAAAAGTAAATATTCACGAATTCGGATAAATTGTGCCGACCAAACATTAATTTGCTAAAACTTATCGTGAATGCGTCTATTGTTACAGTTGGCTCAGCGTAAAAGACTTCATATTGCCCAATAAAATGTACGAAGAGCTATCAAAATTTATTAAACTGTTTATTCGGGCTGTTGGGCCGTTGTCTTCTGTTGAGATTAGTTCTCGACGTTTCGCCAACACTAGGGGTTGGCATCTTCTGGAGATGTTGATGCTTCGCTTGTAAGCAGAAACTGACGACGCGTTGTACTACGGAGGCAATATTTATAATTCCCACTCGCCTCCCCTCCACTGGTTTCGGCTTGAGGGGGCGTGTCGTTGTTTATAGTAGCTTTTCTATCTCCGTGTTTGGCGGGAAGGGCGTTTGTGGATTTTAATACTGGTATTCATGTTTTGTTGATTTTTAGTCCTTCTTCTATCCTATTGAAATTGTTTGGGTGCTTGTATATTTCCACCGCTTCCCGATATAACCGTGGGTAGTACTGTGAAGTTTTGTCCAGCATCTGTGTTTCTTCAAATAGTATTCGATGTTCTCCGCTTCCCAAAGCGTGTTCGGCAACGGCAGATTTGTCGATATGTCCTAAACGACAATGGCTTTTATGTTCATTTATCCTGGTGTTGGTGTGTCTTTTTGTGGTTCCCACATATACCATTCCACATGTGCATGGTATTCGGTATACTCCGGCCGTTGCTAATGGGTCGCGTTTGTCTTTTACCGATCTTAAACAATCCTTGATCTTCTTTGTAGGTCTGAAGATGGTCTTTATGTTGGCTTTCTTGAGTATTCGCCCAATTCTGTCCGTTACCCCCGATATATAGGGCAAGAACGCTTTACCTTTACATTCTGTTTCTTCGTCCCTTCTTCTAGATACGTTGTTCATCGCCTTGTGTATTTCTCTTCTGGTGTACCCATTAGAGGTGAGCGCTTTTTCAATATAAAGAAGTTCACTTTGGAGATGTTGTGGTTCACAAATTCTCTTCGCCCTCTCTGCCAAAGTTTTGATGATACCTTGTTTTTGGCTAGTATCATCAAATAGTATTTTGGTATCATAGTATTTTGGTATCATCAAAGCGCTCACTTCTAATGGGTACACCAGAAGAGAAATACACAAGGCGATGAACAACGTATCTAGAAGAAGGGACGAAGAAACAGAATGTAAAGGTAAAGCGTTCTTGCCCTATATATCGGGGGTAACGGACAGAATTGGGCGAATACTCAAGAAAGCCAACATAAAGACCATCTTCAGACCTACAAAGAAGATCAAGGATTGTTTAAGATCGGTAAAAGACAAACGCGACCCATTAGCAACGGCCGGAGTATACCGAATACCATGCACATGTGGAATGGTATATGTGGGAACCACAAAAAGACACACCAACACCAGGATAAATGAACATAAAAGCCATTGTCGTTTAGGACATATCGACAAATCTGCCGTTGCCGAACACGCTTTGGGAAGCGGAGAACATCGAATACTATTTGAAGAAACACAGATGCTGGACAAAACTTCACAGTACTACCCACGGTTATATCGGGAAGCGGTGGAAATATACAAGCACCCAAACAATTTCAATAGGATAGAAGAAGGACTAAAAATCAACAAAACATGGATACGAGTATTAAAATCCACAAACGCCCTTCCCGCCAAACACGGAGATAGAAAAGCTACTATAAACAACGACACGCCCCCTCAAGCCGAAACCAGTGGAGGGGAGGCGAGTGGGAATTATAAATATTGCCTCCGTAGTACAACGCGTCGTCAGTTTCTGCTTACAAGCGAAGCATCAACATCTCCAGAAGATGCCAACCCCTAGTGTTGGCGAAACGTCGAGAACTAATCTCAACAGAAGACAACGGCCCAACAGCCCGAATAAACAGTTTAATAAGTTAGACGATGGCCGTGAAAGCCTAACGCAATTTATCAGCTATCAAAATGTGAACAAATGTCATTTTAATTTTCTTATTAGTAAAGGGCCTATTTAATTTAAACCTCGTACAATTCGGATATCGTATTACATTTATTAGTCACCCTCCTTAATTTTTTGTCAGAGTATAGTCACGAAATCGGAAATGTTGCGGAACGTGTTTGAACTCAAAGATCGAGAATAACTAGTCCCGCATAGGACTGGTATATTATGCCATCAGCATACAGAGAGCCACCGCTCATTATTTGGAAAATTAACTGTGATTTCAGTTGCAACTTCACGTCGAATGTTTTTAAATGTTAATTTAAGTACGGTAGATGAGGGGTTTTGCGAAGGATTCTACTCACCTTACAGCACGAACGCGAAAAACTGACTGTGGTTTTAGAAAATTAACATTTGTAAATAGAATATAATCATTTACTCTTTATCGTTGAATTATGTTTTGGCCGGTATATTGCTGTTTATTCCGTAGGTGTTTGGACCAATTGTCTACTGCCTAAAAATCGTCCTTGTTTGAACTTATATTTCACTAGTCTAGACAATACATCTCTCTCTCTCTCTCTCTCTCTCTCTCTCTCTCTCTCTCTCTCTCTCTCTCTCTCTCTTTAATCCTGACCCCCCAGGGGGAGTGTGGTGGTCGACGTGATGTCGTGTATTGTCCGTCTCCAGAGATCTCTGTCTCTGGTCATTTCTTTTAATTCATGCATAGGTCTTTGGCAT